>SSNS01000458.1:111014-143390 GCA_006937985.1 Aphyosemion australe | reverse complement strand
CCTAATGGACCGAAACATAATGTCCCACAGATGTTCTATTGGGTTTAAGTCAGGGGATCGTGAAGGCCATTCAATTGTTTCAATTCCTTCATCCTCCAGGTACTGCCTGCATACTCTTGCCACATGAGGCCGGGCATTGTCGTGCATTAGGAGAAAACCAGGACCTACTGCATCAGCGTAGGGTCTGACAAAGGGTTCAAGGATTTCATCTGGATACCTTATGGCAGTCAGAGCACCATTTCCTAGGCAGTAGAGGTCTGTGCGTCCCTCCATGGATATGCCTCCCCAGACCATCACTGACCCACCACCAAACCTGTCATGTTGAACGACGTTGCAGGCAGCATAACGTTCTCCTTGTCTTCTCCAGACTCTTTCACGTCTATCACAGGTGCTCAGGGTGAACCTGCTCTCGTCTGTAAAAAGTACAGGGCGCCAGTGGCGGACTTGCCAATTCTGGTGTTCTTGAGCAAATGCCAGTGGAGCTCTACGGTGCTGGGCAGTGAGCACAGGGCCCACTACAGGACGTCGGGCCCTCAGGCCATCTTCATGAAGTCTGTTCCTGATTGTTTGGGTAGAGACATTCACACCAGTGGCCCTCTGGAGGTCATTCTGTAGGGCACGAGCAGTGCTCAGCCTGTTCCGCCTTGCACAAAGGAGCAGGTATCGGTCCTGCTGATGGGTTGTGGACCTTCTACGGCCCTGTCCAGCTCTCCGAGAATAACCGCCAGTCTCCTGAAATCTCCTCCATGTTCTGGAGATTGTGCTGGGAGACACATTAAACCTTCTTGCTGCAGCACGTGTGGATGTGCCATCCTGGAGAAGTTGGACAACCTGTGCAACTTCTGTAGGGTTAAGGAATCGCCTCATGCTGCCAGTAGAGATAATTACTCAAGCCAAAACTAACACGAGTGGAAAACCAGCCAAAAAAGAACAAGAGGGAGAAACTTGAAATGACCTCCACATGTTAAACCAGTCCTGTTTTGAGGGTTTTGTAATTGTTGCCACTTTAGTGCACCTGTCATTGAGTCCATGAACACCAATACAGCTGAAAGTGATTAACAATGTCCTCAGCTGCTTAATCAACCAGAAAATTATCAGACAGGTTTAATTGAGGTGGTATAATGGAACACATAAAGTGTTTCTCTACATTTTTTGCTTTGAAAAAAAGACACAAATTACATTCAAATAACAATATATAAAGAGGGTTTTCATTTTGAGAAGTTGTGACTGGACTTGTGTATTTTGAATCCCTGCTGTGAGCTGAAGTGGAGACTAATTCTCCTCCACATCTCAGGAACAGATTAGTGTTTGAATAACCTGTTCATCAAAACCTGCTCTAGAGGATTTATAGTTTATCAGGCATGTTGCATCACGGACCGGAGGTTACACCACAGGACAGGGACCAATAAAAACTTTATTACTATTTTAACAGGTTTGTGTGAATATTGGTCCTGGAACTTCATTCACTCAGCCTACATCAGTAGGAGGACATAGATTTGATTATTCTAGGACATTTGCTAACAGGCAGTAGATAATAGTGAATGATTCTCTGTGATTTGATAAATAAATGCCAGGATTGCATCTGTTGAATTACAAAAACAAATCAGAATTGAAAAAGCCAAACAGTTGTTCTATCCTACAGTATTTGTCCAATCAAGTGCGGATTAAATCTAACAGTTTCAATTATAAAAGGAAGAAAGTGGTTTAATTTAAGCGTAAGTCAGAGTTTTTTCTAACCATAACTTTAAAAAATAAGAAATAAATATTGGCCAATGCATCTGTTTGTAAAAAGAGCTGATTAAATGTGGCTAACAGTTATATTTATGGCTGTTTGAGTTACAGTAGAGGAGGTAAACAAAACCTTTCTGGTTGCATACAAGGCTCTAGAACCTCTGAATTAAAGTATTAATCTTAAATAGCATTTGGTTATGATCTGATCTATAAATAATCAGCAGGGTTATTATCGTAAACGAAAACTAACAAAAACTAGAATTAAAAAAAATTAATTAATTGAAATAAAAATAAAAACGAATTTAAAATAAAAAACTGAAACTAACTAAGTTGGATTCAAAAACATTCTCTGACTTAGGGGGTGTTCCAGTTCATTATTTCGGAAGTTAGAATTTCCGAGATTTTTTTGTTGCTCTGCCATATCTTTGATGCTTACCTGGAATGTTTGGTAGCTCACCTGTTCTAACTGAATACATTTTTGAAAAACTATGATGATTTTCTGGGATTTTGTTACACACAACAATTATCTATGCTTTTATTCATTCTTGTCCCTGATATGTAACTAAAAACAGACTAAAAGTATAACTGAAACTAATAAAAACTAAACTGAAACTAAGCATTTTCAAAAAATAAAAACTAAACTGCAACTAAAAAACAAGTTGTAAAAACGTATTAAAACTAAATAGAATTAAAAATTTTACGTAAAAACTAAATAAAAATAAAAACTAATAAAAAATGCAAAACTTTTAAAACCTTGATAATTAGGTCATGGTTTTCCAGACAAAACATCTTTTATAAAAAGGAACATCTGGTTCCTTTTGTCAGCTCATTTATCATTTCCAATTCTGTATGAGCATATAGGTTCATGAGCAACTGTAAGTGTGTGTGTGTGTGTGTGTGTGTGTGTGTGTGTGTTTGTGTGTGTGTGTGTGTGTGTGTGTGTGTGTGTGTGTGTGTGCGCGCGCGTGCGCGCGCCACTGCGAATGTGCAGAGAGGACGGAGTGAGTCTGAGGAGTACTGATGTGATGTTCACGGACAAATCAAATCTTTTCACTGAGAACCAAGTCTTTGTAGAGAACTGTTCATTTTGTCTCTTGTAAACTAGAGGGATGCTTTCCTCATCGCACTGTGCTGTCGTAACACACAACACACGTAACTGGTGTAAATTAGGAGTTAGGTACACTAAACAGCACCCCCACCCCCAGTGAGTGTTAGGGTTAATGGAGTATCTATCTTAAGCTGCACCAATGAGTCAGTGCGTTTACATGCTTATCTAGGTCGATCTAAAGTAATAAACTGGGAGCCTTTATCCTAGCTACATGTACGTTAGAAAACCAAACTTTCAAATGAAGTTTGTTCCACTCCGGTACAGTAGGTGGCGACATGCGCCCTTTTGTGTCAGTATTCTTCCGGTTAGCTTATAGCAACACAAATAGCAAACAAACGCTGGCGGGAGTGAAGCAGCAGACCAAGTAAAACAGGATATGCACAATGGCCAAAGGAATGGACAACAACAAAGCTGCAGCACAGCTCATTTGGTTCATACTATACTGTTTAATGATGTTACACGTGTTACTTTGTGGCAATGATATTATCAGAAGACCGCTTCTGCGGTCTCGTCACTTCCGGAAGTTACCGGTATCAGCTCGACAGA
Organism: Aphyosemion australe; assembly: GCA_006937985.1. Taxonomy (NCBI): domain Eukaryota; kingdom Metazoa; phylum Chordata; class Actinopteri; order Cyprinodontiformes; family Nothobranchiidae; genus Aphyosemion; species Aphyosemion australe. The sequence goes on along the minus strand of SSNS01000458.1, from coordinate 140,005 downwards.
GCCGTTTACATGCAGATGAAGTCAGGTTTGTTTCACATTATCTGGGTTCTTCAGCACGATTAGAACCAGTTTGCCTTCAGCAAAACTGAAGCCGGGCCGCCTAGGCATACACTGTGCAACTTTTTCACTCGTAGCATTCAGCTCCATCTCAAACTGTACGACCTTCTTGCAGAGTAAAACTCACAAGTCATGTTCTCACACTGTACGACGCTATGCTTGGATAAGACCTGACTGTAGGTGTGGTAGCAACACGTTGGACCTAAAAATATGCTAAAAATAGTTTTTATCATTTTTATGCAACATCAGACCTTTGAGTCCAAAATCCCGGAAGACTGCTGTGTTGTTATTTATTTAAAAAAATGAACAAATACAAACTTTGTTATTGATGTCTGTTGCCCTTTGGGCTTGCCATAGGAGGACACGCAGGGGTTTATGGGGTTGGAGAAGGAAGGTGAAAGAAAGGAAGTAAAACAATGTTTTGGGATCTGTTTTGTTTGACATAAATACGGCAAACGCGCTTTCTTGACAATCCGTTTCATTGTGTGCAGAGAAATAAAAAGAAAAGACGTGTGTTGATAGGAAAATAGTTAGCGAGCGGTTCTGGTACTTTTGGGTCACAGCGCTGCTCCAACACTCAGGAGGGACGAGCAAAATATCAAACATGTTTGATATTCATGCGACTGCATGATTGCTGACTGAGAGCTGGTCATGAGGTGTTAATCGCCTCTCGTAACCCCTATACCACACGACACATGACGCAAAACTCACCGCAACCTCAAAGATTCTCGCACAACAGGAAAATTGGCTCAAGATGGTCAAAAAATCGCAATGTACACCCGGCTTAACGTGTTTACGTGCATTTAAAAAAGACGACATGTGTCTGTTTAGGGCAAAAGTTTGGTTCTCTGATGCACATGTAAACGCACTGAGTGCTGTTTTGTTCTTTGTTATTCTAGCATAAAAATATAATTTCTCTAATCTGAGCAGAGATTAAATGCTCTCTGTGTTGAATGAATACATTTTCACTTGTATAATAAGAGTTTATCATATCTACACAAGCTGTAGCTTGCACACCACCAGAGAATAGATGACCTTTAACCCCTCCAACATGTAACAATCCAGAAACACCTACATGCGTGCACAAAAAGAATAACATACATTCTCAGCAGATACACACAAAAATACACAACAGTGCTGCTCAAGTAAAGACATACACACTGCAGCCTCTGTGGGGGTTTGAATAATGGATGAAGGCTGTGGTGGGGGTATAGGATGGTGATTATTTAATGCAACATCAGAGGCAGAGAGCTGGGGGTAGTTGGTTCTGAGGGGTATACAGATGCTCTATGTATTTTTTAAAATACATTTACCCTCACTGTGTTATCTTCTCTTCAGTATGGGGTGGGGGTCTCCCCATACCCTGTTCAGAGGGGCAGAGTGAGTAACCTGGGTTTGATCCTGGAGGTCAAAGGTGACTTGATGTTGATTAAAAATGGGAGAACAGAGAACAACCAATAGGATTCCTTTAAAATCCAATTCCCATTGGCTATTACCTGCCAAGTGTCTGTGAATTATTGGCCCAGAGCTGAAGGAGGCTCTGATGAAAGAGGCAGCGCTGCAGTCTTTTACCATGGAATCTGATTTATGTATTAGTGCTCAAAACATTGGCTCTCAATGGTCACCTCTGTTGTGGCTGCCCATAACAAAACAAAGCCTGCACCAAGAGCAGTGCTGGGATACATATTTTCAATGGAAACCATCAAACGTAAAAACGTGCATGTGAAATTTTGCACTTGTGCACGTGTCGTGTACATGCAAACCAGCGACGCGATCCCAGAAAGTTGAAAATTTTCAACTTTTCATCGCTGTCGCTCGGACAAGGACCAATCAGCGGAGGTTTCATTGACTGACCAATGAGCAGACGGGATGCTTCTCAGTACATCTCTGGGCAAACATGGAGGAAAAGTTCATACTTGCCATGTCGAATTTCCCAGAGCTTTACAAAATTTCACTTAACTCTAGCAAAACCTTGTGAGTCTTCATATCTACCGCTTTTTCAACTCTGAACTGCTTTAATAACCTAAAATTCCCTCCAATCTGACGGCCAATCAAAACAACGGAAGACTCGATATTCGCCCTGGAACAGAGGCGTCGCTGACTTTTGCCGCTGGCTGCTGCCGCATGTCACCTCCCGTGTGTCAGGTTATAAAAGCGATAGAGATAAGTTTCGCCGATCGCGTTCGTTTGTCGCCTCCCGTGCGTCGAGCCCATTACTCTGACTAACCCCGGTAGCGGGTTAAACTTTGAATTCCCCACCATAAGTAGTGTCAGAGCCCCTTATTGTTCTCTACTGGAGGAAAACTGTCTCTTTATTCTATATTCTTCAATTAAGTTTATGCAGCTCAAAACGAAACGTGCACTCCCACACATGTAAAATCTAAATGACTGGCTCGATCAAGGGAGGTGCGCTGTTACTTTTCCTGGCGATGATTGCCTATAGGTGCATAGGTCAATGCGTTTTAGTAAATAACTTCTAAACCATAAGTCACACCCTCATGAACCTTTATCCTTGGATGATTTTGCATCACTTCTCGATTGGCCACGCCTATTTCTGCAGTAGATTTTTGCTATGTTGCAAAGAAAAGGCAGTTTTTGTGACTTCTCCTACATTATACAGCAAATCTACGTGAAACTTGGTAGATATGATCTTATTCACCAAGCTAAAAAAACTGATGAAAAAATTAAAGACATTTTTGAGAATTGTACAAGCAAACTCTCAATGATTACATTCCATTTCTACAGCTGGGCATAATAGTGGACCTGTAAACCTGCTAACAAGCACTTCTAAATGGGATGCAGCCCTGGTTCTGAGGCCCACAAGGTGGGAAACTCCAGCTAGTTCACTGGGTAGGACTTACTTGAAGTTTCTGCAGCTTTTCTTTGTGTAAAGGTATGCCTCAGCAGGCAGGTCCCTTCAACATGTCTTCAGGATTTTTCTAGTTTACTGTTTCTTGTGCATTTTTCTAGTTTACTGTTTCTTGTGCATTTTTCATGGTGCAAGGTACAAGATGCATGACAGAGAAAGGAGAAAATAAAATGTCGCACCAGTCGAGGATCTCCGTCTTCTTATCTGGTGCCAAGGGTAGATACAGAAGGACGTCCAACATGGAGTCCTGAGCTTAATGAGCCTTGACATCATGAACTGGCTCTGGATAAAAAAATACTGAATATAATCATACACGATTATGAAAAAGACCAAAAAGTTCAAACAAATCAATTTAGAACAGAGCTATTTTAAAGTTTATATTCACTTTTCCAAAGCCACAGATGAAAAACTGTGTGAAGCTAAAACTTTTCACAAGAAAATTATTTGAACAAATAAAATTTTACTTCAGGAAAGAAAAGTAGAACTAGGCAGACTAGTCTAGCTCACACTGACGTAACGCAGATGGACGGACAGACTGTTTATCAGTCGATGTGCTACTGACTGACCAGTTAGACAGTGTAGGCCTTCAGCTATGGAGTCTGCACCTCCTCTCTCACTGCTCTATTGTATTTAGTTACATTTCAATGGGAAGCCCTCATTTAGACTTTGATACTCACACAAACATCCACTAACATCTCCAGGACACCAGCAACAGACTTTACTTGTCTTTCTCTCCTTTCTGAGAAGCGATGAGTGGAAACATGCGAGGTGCAGATGAATGTCCAGAATGACAAGGGGATCTTTCTGTGCCGATGAATGGACTGGCCTTTTGCCTTTCACCCTTACTGCTCAGTGAGCTGTCATGTTTCCAGTCCTTTCAGATGTACGGCGGGTCGGGTCATTTGGGAATGGGCCTCAGTTCATTCTACCAGGCACCTCCTTTGAAACAAACCCTTCCACTGGATCTAGACCAGCGCCGCCCACAGCTTCTGGAATGTGAACATCTAACAGGACGAGCCAAACAACCAGCAAAACGTCCGTAGCAGGTTTTTATCATTTCTAAAATCTAATGGCTGATTCAGTAATCAGATAAGAAGAGCCAAATAACATTTTTGCATGTGTTGTCTTAAAACAGCTCCAGTTTTCAGCTGACAAGGAAAAACTCCATAGCAGTTTGAAATGTACCAGCAGCCTCTTGGTGGGCCAGGTGAGTGAGGGTTGTTTGAAGTCATAGGTGAGCCAAGGACCCACAAGTGGAATTAGAGATTGGAGTTGGAACGTGGAGCCAAATGAGAAATCTGTTGGGTATTTCACAATTTTTTACTGCTGGCTGGAACGATAAGAATCACATCTCTTTACAAGGCAGTGTCTTCTTTATGCTAACCCCAAAGAAACGTGTCATCAATCCTTGCATATGGGCCAATGTTTTACTTTTTTTTGAGTCACAGACATCAATTTAGATCACATGTAAATCTTAAAGCCCGTTGGCCTGTGTGACCCACGCATTAAAAAGGATGTAACTGCCTTAAAAATACATAAATAATGCTTTAGGGCAGAGGTGCTCAATCCTGGTCCTGGAGGGCTGGTATCCAGCATGTTTTAGTTGTTTCCCTGCTCCATCACACTGATTTAGTCACTGAATTGTCTGTTCAGGAGTTCATCAAGTTCTGCAGAAGCCCGTTAATCACCTGCTGATTGAAATCAGGTGTGTATCAGGTAATCGGATGAAATATTCACAAAGTGATGTTTAGACATTTTGTGGGCCTAACACACTGCTCAGAGGTCTCCACCAATCACAATCGTTCTTACTCAGTTTGCAGAAGCAGACCACAAGGGTTTCACATGAGATTTTGGTGTTTTCCAAATTTAATTGGCTATTTGATGATCTACAATATACTGTGCTGTAATTTGTTCAAGCTTTACACGTGACAATAGGGGGCGGCACTTCTGACTTTTCAGCCAATAGCTGACGGTTTTGCCGCAGCAGTCGATAAAAGTTTGACGCTGATATGAGGATGCTGATGGAGATTATGATGAGAAACACATCTGAAGAAAATTTAAACATTTTCAGCAAAAAAAATGTGGACGTAAGACTTGATGTGGACAAACTACTGGAATACATCCTCATGGATGTGAGATGGCTTTATTCAGTCTGTGATATTATTGAATTTCCAAGTTTGACAAAAGCATTTGCTGTGTCCACAGTTATGGTCGCATCCTTCATATATCATTGGAATCACACGAAGGCTTGCTTTCTAATGATGCGTAATGTGTAAATGTACCATTATACTTTAGTAGGAAATCTCCTGCTTTCAAAAGGTATTCCAGCACAAGGTAACGAACAGCTGAATGAGCCTGATGCAGCTGTAGTCGCTCCACTCCAACGGTTACAAGGTCAAGAACAACAGGCAACTCTTTACAGCAGAATTTATATGAAACTCAGCCTCTTCAACTATAAAGTAGCTAAATAAATTTCACATAATTACACAATAAATATATTTTGACTGCAGTTCAAAGAAAGTTTTTCAACTCTGACAACCGTGTGTGTGTGTGTGTGTGTGACTGCTCATCTTTATGTGAAAAGTGATAATCATACACATGCTTCTGTACATGCAGTGAATGGTGAGGCTGTGTCAACAGGATTTGTGAAAACAAAAGCTATCTTGGGTGTCGAGGCACAATGAATTGGTCCTGCTGCAGAGCTGAACTAACAGGATTAAGTCTGACTGTCATCAGAGCCTCGTGGCTTCGTGCCTCCAAGCACAGATGGACTCGGAGAGCAGGAAGAAGGAGAACATGGCAACGTGTAGATGTGGAAGCTTAGGGGTTGATGAAAAGATTAAGATGCTATCGCAAAATTTATCTGATAGAGGGGGAAGTTTTTCAGGATTTTCAGCTTTTAGTCATAATGTTAATAACAATATTTATGGTCATGAGCAAGTCGGACCTATAGATCACCACTGCTTCAACAGATCTTTTTACAGTGGGAAAAACATTCAGTCAAGCAGTGGTGTGGAAAACCTAATTTATTGAGTGATCGTTGTTGAGCCTCCATCAGCCAGAACAGACACGTCAAAAACAACATTTAATGGTATCTAGTCTGTTTGACATGAATATTTCTGTGTTCATGCAGACATAGAAGACCCTCCAAACCAAGACAGGTAATAATAATCAGCATTTAAATAGCTGAGCTTTAATATTGCTGCCAGCTCCAGGTAAATTCACTCGTTGACACAAACTGCCCAATAAAGCAGCGATGATCAGACACCAACCACCCAACCCCAGCTGAAACACAAGTCAGCTAACCCCATCACACAGAATAACACTAAACATGCACGTCAGTGAGCACAGATAGAGTTAAAGAAAATGTCCCTAAACATGGGAGGATTTCCACACTAATTAGAAATCCTTCCTCTAACTTCGGATCCATCTTGCCTGAATGGAAGGAAATTTGGTGAATATAACGACAAAAATGCAGGTATTCATGGGCTCACACCATCCTACATCTGTGACAGTCTCTCCTTACAAAAGCAAGGCAGAGAAACAAGGTCTTCTGGTAAATTTTATCTACATGTTCCAAGATCTAAATACAGACAGTGGGGCGATCGCTCATTTTCGGTGGCAGCTCCGAAGCTATGGAACAAACTCCCACTTGACCTGCGCATGACTACTGATGTCACTTTATTTAAGTCTGGATTAAAGAGACACCGCTTCGCATGGCTTTTGAAAATCCTGGAGTGTTGTAAACTGGCATTATTGTTTTATTACTTTTTACAGTGGTTCTTAATTATTTTATTGTATTTTTTATTGTTTCTTTCTTTCCATTTTAAATGTTAAGCACGTTGGTCACCCTCTGGGTTGTGTAAAACGCTATATAAATAAACATCGATAAATCTGTCATGGATCAGATGTGAGATGAGCAAGAAACATGATTTGAGGTTTTGTCTACCAGGTATTGTAAAGATTTGTAAGATGTTGTTTGTTTGCTCTGTTGGACCCAGCCTTCAGCACCCAGATGCTCTGTTCCTGCAGAGGTATTCAGGTATTTAAGAATTAGAGCAGAAAGGATCGGGGATTATAAACCACCCAAACATACCGTTCAGTCTGAAAGGTTACACAGCGAGCATTTTAATCATGCTGGATCCAGGGTATACTCAACACAGGCGCACAACTCAGTTATTTTATATTAAATTAGTTTGAATGTTCACCCATGACTGATGTTACCACACAGAAAAACACCAGCCCGTGCTGAGGAGTAGCTAACCAGAAAACCTAATGCATTTCATCTGGGAGGCCAAACCCTGATCCTCAGAGTAATAAAACATAAAACCAAAATAGGTTTTTAAACATTGTTCCCACAGGGTGAAGAAAGGAACCAAGAAGGCTCAGAGGATCATTCTCAGACCACAGCTGTACGCAGTTTGGCGACAGTTTTACTGCAAGAAGGTCTCGGGTTCAACTCCTGGCTCAGGCCTATAAAGTACATTATACCACAGCAGATAGAAATGATGGATCAAACATTAAAGGAGACATTTGACTGTATGTAGTTATAATTATGAGCTTATACGTTCATTACGGTTAATATTGATTGCATTTTTTAAACTGATAAAAGTTAAAGTGAGTGACCCCAAACATCCAGCCAAAGTCATTCAGATCTACCTTCAGCATAAAGAAGAACCAGAAGTCCTAGAAGTGATGGTCTGCGTCAGAGTCTCAACCTCCAGATCCACTTAGGACTGCAACTCCCAGCATCCCCTCGCCGGGATTCCCATCATTCCCCACGTACGTCACCAACCGCGACTATATATGGAAGTTGCCTCCACTTCACCTCACTCAGTCATCGTTTCTTCGGATCCATGATCAGAGTTCTGAGCTGACCAGCTCCATCAATCTACTCACAGCTAACGAGTAAGTCTAACTCTCCTTCTCTGGAACATCACAGCGTTCCCGTTTCCGCTCGGGTGTTCCTATATAAAACCGCGCGTCGGCTTCATCCCTTCATCCTTCTGCGTCTGGGTTAGCCACTCACGCTACAGCTAAAACTCCCACCAGTCGCCTAATCAATCTGACAGTCTGTCCCCACAGAGCCCTGATCCCAACATCATGGAGTGTCTGGGATTCCATGAAGAGACAGAAGGATGTGAGGAAGCCTACACCCACAGAAGATCTGTGGTTAGTTCTCCAAGATGTCTGGAACAACCTACCAGGCCAGTTCCTTCAACAGCTGTGTTCAAGTGTAGCTAGAAGATCTGATGCTGTTTTGGAGGCAGAGGGTGGTCACACCAGGTAATGATTTGATTCAGATTCCTCTTCTGTCCATTCACTGATTTGTGTTGATTGATGAAAATAAATGATCAGCACTTCCATTTTTGAAAGCGTTCTGTTTACAGCATTTATTCTCACCTGCCTAAAACTTTTGCCCAGTGCTGTATTTTCAACTAAAGGTTTTCTTTCTGGCAGCAAAGCTCTTCGTCACCATGGCGACATAGGAGTGTCTCGCACACACACGGACCATCTGTGTTGTTTGCTGTCCAAACCAGAGGCAGCACAGAAGGGTCAAGCACACACACTTGTACTCATTTCAAAGACACCTTAAGAACTCTCAGCAGAAAGCCACGTCTGCAGACACGCACAAACGGCCGAGGATTTAAGGAAATCAGCTCACAAGGAACACTAACTGCGCTCTGATGAAAGCATTTTCAAATGCTCGGCACAGCTGATGATGTGGTATATTTGCACACAGCAAGGACACACACACATTCACACACTTCATGTCAATCCTCACAGCAGCCTAAACTTAATCCTAATCCTAACATTAAGCACTGCCTCAGCAATATTACTGCAGCCCAGAAAATCCGGATGAAACATCCAAACAGTATGAAGAAAGATTTGAGGTCTAATGTCTTTGTCTGGTGGACCTGCGTCACAGTGTTGGACAGAAAAAACACGCCGACCGCTTCCTTCAAGTCTAGTGAAGCCAAGCAGCATGAAACCCAGTGATCGGGTCACACCAGTCAGTGCTTCATTACTGACCTCCTGTTTTATTTAACAGAGGCAAAAATCTTATTTGTTATGAATCAAATCTCAATGTGTGTGTGCTCTCTGACATGAGTGTGTTTGTGGCACTGCTTAGAACAATGTGGTGGGCCGCTGGGTCGAGCAAGGCTGCAGGGGAGAGAGCGAGGGAGGTAAAACAGGTTTGTGGAGTGTGGCAGATGGAGCCGTTTACCAATCAGGCTCTTCTGTATATTTACAAACTCCCAGGGAGTGTGTGTGTGTAGGGGGGGATCCTTGGGACTGTCTGTGTGCAGGAACACCGTGTAAGTAGAAGTGTGTGTGTGATCTTCCCATGGCTACTGCCACAGACTGGATCAGTTATTAGACCAATTCAGTTCCATTCAATTTTTTTATATAGCGCCAAATCCTGACAAGAGTTGTCTCAAGGCACTTCACAAAGTAACACTCAAATTGAGTTCATTATGCTAATTAATTAAAAGTTTCGTATATAAGGAACCCAGCAGATTGCATCGAGTCACTGACTTGTGTCAGAGACTTTTACAACAATCCCTCACACTAAGCAAGCATGTAGCGACAGTGGAGAGGAAAACTCCCCTTTAACAGGAAGCAACCTCCTGGCTCAGTATGAGCAGCCATTCACCATGACTCACTAAGGTTTGAGAAGACACAGCAGACACACACACACACACACACACACACACACACAAACTATATATACCACGTAGTGTTTCTATGGCTGCATACGTTGCAATTTCTTAGTAGAGGTTTTATTTCTTAAGAAAATAAACTTTATTGTCTTGATCTGAGTGATTCTATAATTAATTCATCATGAACTAGTAGCACATTCTATGTTAAAGAGTAAAAAGTGAAAATGTATTTATTTAAAAGCCTCTTCACAACATTTATCATCATATACAAAATCTCTCAGTCACCACATCTAATGGCTTATGTAGTGATGGCGTCTCTATGGGAACACAGAGCTTAGTCAAATACCTGAATCTAGCAGTTTGCAGCTTCAGTAGTAGTAGCAGTGTCAAACTGACTTCATGACCAAATCATAGAAACTCTAATTAACTGATTGTCAGTATTTTATCTTGGCTGGAGCTGCTTGTCGTTTCACAAACTGCCACTTACGCTCAAACAGAAGAGCTATTTCATTCCTGGATGGCTGCAGCTTAAATTAATAGTCCGTAAAATAAAACACATTTGTTGATGGTGACTCTGCAGGATCTGACACAGAAACTGCTGAGTCACATCAGATCCCTATTGTCCACTTTCTGCTAAAAGAAAACTCCATTCTGTTGTTTCTAAAATGCAGAACATAAAGTCACAAACCCAAAAACCTTCCAGTCATCAGAAAAGGAAACTTCATTCTCCTGAAGTCATCGTCACCTTGAGAGGGGGCAGCTCCAGCAGGCTGTGATGCTAATGCCCTTTGGCTTAGTGAGAGGGAGAGGGCTTTAATTGAGGCGGTAGAAGATTAAAGTGCTTTTGGCTTCAAGAAGAAAACACTAATAAACAGCAACTTTCTGCTTACTGACAACAGCAACTCAGAGGATGATACACGTACATTAAAGTGAGGCAAAGCTCAACTCCTAAAGGGCACCATCAGTGTGTGTGTGTGTGTGTGTGTGTGTGTGTGTGTGCTCCAGAGTGTGGATCGAAGCATGGGGGCAGGGAGCTTATCAATAATTGATCAATCCAGTCTGAACGCCCCCTGCTGCCACAAGCTTTGGCTCTGATTCACACTTTAGTCCGGATTCATCTGCCTTTTGCTTTCCTGACTAAAAATGTGTGTGTGCATGTGTTGTTATGAACGCTCACTTTCGTTTGTCACACAGAGCAAATCATTTTGAAGGTTTGTGCATAAATGAGGTCATCAGTCGCGCTAACGTCACTGCTCAGTCTGGAGCAGCCGTCCCTTCCTCCACATCTGATCCTCAGAGACGGGACTCTACTACATCTGAAGGAATGGCTTGAGCCGCCGCTGTACGACCCAACGTCTCTGTCTAGGAACAAAACACCAAACAATCTCCTGAAATTAACCCCTTAAAATTCCAGGTCCCATGAACATAATGTGTTTTGTCCCATAGATGGGCCGTTGGAATGCTAAAGGGTTTTAAATCGTGTGATCTATTCTTCCATGTCTATCTAACAAGAACAAGGAGGAAAATATCAAATCTCAGCACAGACAAATGGACAAGCAGCAAATCACTGAATGCATTTGAGACAAAAATGTTGACAAGCTGTTGTATATGCAGGATCTAAGGACAGTGGAGCTGCTGAGAGGGAAACCTCTCCTCAGGCTGTTGTTGTGTTCAGTCCAATATCACATCACATGATGCAACATGCGGCCCAGGAACTGAGAAATGTGTGACTCGAGCCTGAATCATCCAAAGGAACAGCAACATTTTAAAAGGACGAGCTGTGATGGTGAGGTGAAGCAGAAACCCTTAAAAGCGAGATACAGCAGATTTCACACAAAGGATGGCATGTTGAACTCTGCAGAGCATCTGTTCTTCTAAAGGGGGGTTTGTTTTTTTTGTTTTTGACTTTATGTTCTGCAGGATCAGAACTGATGAGCAAATGGCTAATCTGAGTAAACCGTCTTCATCCTAAACAGCTCGGGCCGCCTTAAATTTTTGCAAGTTTATACCACAGTTTTGAGTTTGTTAGTCTTTTAACTGGATTTCTGTGGTTATTTACAGACATAAATACACCAGAATCTACATGTAACCCTCCTGATGAGTAGATTCCAGCAGGAATATTTATGCTGGAATACCTAGAGAAATGTGAAACCGCTGCTGGTGGTGTAACAGTTTATAAAGTGAACTTGAGCTTTTAAGATGGCAGCAACATATTCTGGCTGTACCTGGATCATCCCACCAGTTATCCTGAAGCATAACTAATAAACACCATTCAGGGTCTAAAACAGGAATTATTAAATTCCGTTTAGCACAGAAACACACAACAATCATCACTTTAAGGCTCAGATTAGGTTTTTGAGAACTTTTTGATGAGTCAGCATTAACCAGTGAGAACACACAGGATATTCAACATCACCATCACATAAAGATACAAGAGAACTAGAATCAATAACATTAAATCAACTAAGATCCAGGTAATCTGTTGACATCTGTGACATTAAACCAGTAAAGCCATCAGACTGATTAAACTGGTTAAACATAACCAAGCAGATGACAAGAACATCTGTGTGTGATGTGGAAACCCAACAAGGTTCTTTCTGCTGTTTAGACTAAATAAGAAAACAAGCTGATCTGAATAGAAGCAGATTTTAGAGATAATAAAGTCAATTCATCTATTTAAATATAATTATGTGAAATAATTCCTTCTCAACTCAGAAGACAAAACCAAGTGAGCAGATATATAACAACCAGGATCATGATATTACAGCTTTACACACGTCGTTTAGTTTGTTATTAGGTCCAATATTATCATAAACTAGCAGTGAGGCTGAAATAATGTTGGGATGTTTTAAACAGCTGATTCTGATGATAAACTGTATTTTGATTTTGAACTGCTGAAGGCAGCATTTTAATATTTGTAAAGGTTTAGGCTCAATACAGCACAGAATAAAAATAAAATAAAAGCACATTTATTCATAAAAGTAAAAATCTGATTCCCTTGTTTTACTTTTTTACTGAATTTTTGTGAAATACACACAATGTGTTTTATTTTACCTTTAGCATTTTAAATAAACATTAGGAAAAGNGTTGAGGGTTTGGTTTTAATGATTTTTGTTTTGAGTGGGGCTGCTGAATCAATGGCTGACTTCAGCCTGCTATTAAATTCATCAACAATAGAGTTACATGATGCAGATAAAATCTGAACAGGAGTTTGAGTGAAAATGTTAATAAAATTTGTAGCCACTTCAGATGTTATATATCGTTTCTTCATAGATCTCAAATGGGCCTCCTGTTGGATACAACTGGTGATATTAAATAATATGCAAAAATGGTCTGACACAGCCAGGTCCACAACAGAGGACACACTAGTGGACAAGCCGTACGTTATGACCAGGTCCAGAGTGTGTCCTTTGTTGTGAGTGGGCTGTGTGACATGCTGCTCAAAATCCATACATTTTAACAAGTTTAAAAACTCCTTTGTGTGTGAATTGAAATTACTATCAATGTGTAGATTAAAGTCACCAGTTATTAAAATTTTGTTATACTTAGCATGTATATTAGATAAAAATTCAGAAAATTCTTGAATAAAACAGGAAGGAGGCTTAGGTGGTCTGTAAACTGTAACACATAAAACAGGAGGGTTGCTAAAAACAAATGCATGATGTTCAAATGTGGTGTAGCTATTTTGTGGTAATGTCTGTGTCAAAATTGAACTTCGAGCAATTGAAGCAGTTCCGCCTCCTTTTTTACCCCCCCTGACAGAATATAGAAAGTTAAAATTTGGGGGTGAAGCCTCAGTGAGGATAATTGGTGCATCTGAACAAAGCCAGGTTTCGGTTAAAAGAAAACAATCAATATTATTATCTAAAATAAAATCATTAATAATAAAAGATTTGTTTAAAAGAGAACGAACATTTAAAAGTGCCATGTTAAAAGTTGCAGGACATGTTGGTCTGACAGGTGGGGATTTCCTGGTAATAATATTTCTGAGATTGTTATTGTTAATGGTCCTTTTTAAGGAACGTTTACGCTTATGATTGGAAATAATAACTGGAATGCAAGTTCTTTTGTTGGAGCTTACAGTGAGCAGAGTTATGTCTGGTATACTGCAGATTGTATCAGATGAGGTTTTTGCAGAATGAAAATGGCCTAGTCAATAGAATGAGAAGTTATGAATGGTGTAAAGTATGTTATTTGTTAAGATCTGACTGCCCAACCTGTTTGGATGAATACCATCCTCCTTAATCAGTGAGGGACGATTCCAAAATAGATTAAAATTATCAATAAAAATTGCATTAAAAGTTGGACACACAGTTTGGAGCCAGGTGTTGAGACTCAGGGTACGGCTAAAACGGTTAATGCCTCTTTTAAACGGGGCAAGGGGTCCAGAAATAACAATGTTCTTTCCAGAATTCTTAAGAGCAGTTAAAAGACTCCTAAAATCAGACTTCAAGATCTCAGAAGTTCCATCAGCAATATCATTGCATCCAGCATGCACTACAACAGTTTTGACATCAGGATAATCAGTAAGCAGGGATGGAAGTAATGCTAAAATGTCAGCGACTTTGGCCCCTGGAAAACATTCTGTAACAGTGTACCTATTTTTGATGTTTCTTATAACGGAGTCACCGATGACAAGTGTGGTCCGGAGAAGTTGTGTTGGTGATGAAGAGTCAGCAGGTGGGCAGCATTGTTGTACAGGTGGAGGTGGAGAAGGATGTAGAAGATGCTGTTGCCCAGAGTCAGAATCCTGATGCTTTCTACGTCCTGGAGCCGGTGTGTAGATAACCTCCGCCCGGAAGGTCTTGACTCTGGGCTTTTGAGGGAGGGTTGTGGTTGAAGAGAGCTGAGGGTTGACCTGAGAAGAACCGTGATGGTCAGCAGTAAGAGGAGGGAAGTCCTGGAAATTGAAGATGTCAAAGCGGTTTTGCAGTGGAAGTGTATTTGTTGGCAGGTGATTATTTCTATACTTTGACCGGCAATTATTTACTCCTTTAGTAATCCATGCTTCTGTATCCAGTGAAGGGAAGCACACCTGGGCTTTGGGTCTGGCACCAGACTGGAGCCAGCTCTTCCCAGTAATTCCCTGCATAGGTTTTACAGGAATCACAATCTCTGGAGAGGAGACCAGTAGAGTTGGTGCAGCACCTCTGCTGGATGAAACAGGTAGGGGAGTAGAGCTCACTGGAGTTGGAAGAGCTATCATGTCAGCCAGCTGCTCACAGGTAGGACCAACAGTATCCAAGTCATTTTTTACTTTTTGGATTTCATACAGATCAGAGACTCTTCTCTCCAGGTCAGCAATCTTTTTTGACAATACAACACAACTTTCACAACTGAATGGGGAGGTGGAATGTGCCATAGTTCCCATAAATTTGTATGTCAAACCAAGAAGATCAATAATTAGCAAATGAGCTAAATAGAATTGTTTGGTGGGTGAAAATCCTGGCAGTGTAGCTCAGTCCTTGAGGCTAGTGGTAGGATCTGAGCCTGATGCTGGGCCCTGGACCTGATGGTGGAGCCTGGGCTTAGTGGTGAATCCTGGGCCTGGTGGTGGAGGCAGTCCTGGTGGTTGAGCCTGGGCCTGGTGGTGAAGGCTAAAGCAGTGGTATCCTGGGCCTGGTGGTGAAGGCTAGGCCTGGTGGTGGTGAAGGCTAGGCATCTCTTTGTCGTCCTCTTCACCTGTTGACACTGTCTTTATTGTAAGCTGTGGTGTGGAGTCATGCTCACGTGCTGATGGAGACGTTTTCCTTTCAGGCTTCTCCGTTGCCTGGGAGTGTTGCAAAGTCATTCCCTGCCAGGACAACAGAGCGCTTCTCTGGTCNCTCAGTCATCGTTTCTTCGGATCCATGATCAGAGTTCTGAGCTGACCAGCTCCATCAATCTACTCACAGCTAACGAGTAAGTCTAACTCTCCTTCTCTGGAACATCACAGCGTTCCCGTTTCCGCTCGGGTGTTCCTATATAAAACCGCGCGTCGGCTTCATCCCTTCATCCTTCTGCGTCTGGGTTAGCCACTCACGCTACAGCTAAAACTCCCACCAGTCGCCTAATCAATCTGACAGTCTGTCCCCACAGAGCCCTGATCCCAACATCATGGAGTGTCTGGGACTCCATGAAGAGACAGAAGGATGTGAGGAAGCCTACACCCACAGAAGATCTGTGGTTAGTTCTCCAAGATGTCTGGAACAACCTACCAGGCCAGTTCCTTCAACAGCTGTGTTCAAGTGTAGCTAGAAGATCTGATGCTGTTTTGGAGGCAGAGGGTGGTCACACCAGGTAATGATTTGATTCAGATTCCTCTTCTGTCCATTCACTGATTTGTGTTGATTGATGAAAATAAATGATCAGCACTTCCATTTTTGAAAGCGTTCTGTTTACAGCATTTATTCTCACCTGCCTAAAACTTTTGCCCAGTGCTGTATTTTCAACTAAAGGTTTTCTTTCTGGCAGCAAAGCTCTTCGTCACCATGGCGACATAGGAGTGTCTCGCACACACACGGACCATCTGTGTTGTTTGCTGTCCAAACCAGAGGCAGCACAGAAGGGTCAAGCACACACACTTGTACTCATTTCAAAGACACCTTAAGAACTCTCAGCAGAAAGCCACGTCTGCAGACACGCACAAACGGCCGAGGATTTAAGGAAATCAGCTCACAAGGAACACTAACTGCGCTCTGATGAAAGCATTTTCAAATGCTCGGCACAGCTGATGATGTGGTATATTTGCACACAGCAAGGACACACACACATTCACACACTTCATGTCAATCCTCACAGCAGCCTAAACTTAATCCTAATCCTAACATTAAGCACTGCCTCAGCAATATTACTGCAGCCCAGAAAATCCGGATGAAACATCCAAACAGTATGAAGAAAGATTTGAGGTCTAATGTCTTTGTCTGGTGGACCTGCGTCACAGTGTTGGACAGAAAAAACACGCCGACCGCTTCCTTCAAGTCTAGTGAAGCCAAGCAGCATGAAACCCAGTGATCGGGTCACACCAGTCAGTGCTTCATTACTGACCTCCTGTTTTATTTAACAGAGGCAAAAATCTTATTTGTTATGAATCAAATCTCAATGTGTGTGTGCTCTCTGACATGAGTGTGTTTGTGGCACTGCTTAGAACAATGTGGTGGGCCGCTGGGTCGAGCAAGGCTGCAGGGGAGAGAGCGAGGGAGGTAAAACAGGTTTGTGGAGTGTGGCAGATGGAGCCGTTTACCAATCAGGCTCTTCTGTATATTTACAAACTCCCAGGGAGTGTGTGTGTGTAGGGGGGGATCCTTGGGACTGTCTGTAGAATGTGCAGGAACACAGTGTAAGTAGAAGTGTGTGTGATCTTCCCATGGCTACTGCCACAGACTGGATCAGTTATTAGACCAATTCAGTTCCATTCAATTTTTTATATAGCGCCAAATCCTGACAAGAGTTGTCTCATGGCACTTCACAAAGTAACACTCAAATTGAGTTCATTATGCTAATTAATTAAAAGTTTCGTATATAAGGAACCCAGCAGATTGCATCGAGTCACTGACTTGTGTCAGAGACTTTTACAACAATCCCTCACACTAAGCAAGCATGTAGTGACAGTGGAGAGGAAAACTCCCCTTTAACAGGAAGAAACCTCCTGGCTCAGTATGAGCAGCCATTTGCCATGACTCACTAAGGGTTGAGAAGACTTAGCAGACACACACACACACACACAAACTATTTATACCACGTAGTGTTTCTATGGCTGCATACGTTGCAATTTCTTAGTAGAGGTTTTATTTCTTAAGAAAATAAACTTTATTGTCTTGATCTGAGTGAATCTATAATTAATTCATCATGAACTAGCAGCACATTCTATGTTAAAGAGAAAGTAAAAAGTGAAAATGTATTTATTTAAAAGCCTCTTCACAACATTTATCATCATATACAAAATCTCTCAGTCACCACATCTAATGGCTTATGTAGTGATGGCGTCTCTATGGGAACACAGAGCTTAGTCAAATACCTGAATCTAGCAGTTTGCAGCTTCAGTAGTAGTAGCAGTGTCAAACTGACTTCATGACCAAATCATAAAAACTCTAATTAACTGATTGTCAGTATTTTATCTTGGCTGGAGCTGCTTGTCGTTTCACAAACTGCCACTTACGCTCAAACAGAAGAGCTATTTCATTCCTGGATGGCTGCAGCTTAAATGAATAGTCCATAAAATAAAACACATTTGTTGATGGTGACTCTGCATGATCTGACACAAAAACTGCTGAGTCACATCAGATCCCTATTGTCCACTTTCTGCTAAAAGAAAACTCCATTCTGTTGTTTCTAAAATGCAGAACATGAAGTCACAAACCCAAAAACCTTCCAGTCATCAGAAAAAGAAACTTCATTCTCCTGAAGTCATCGTCACCTTGAGAGGGGGCAGCTCCAGCAGGCTGTGATGCTAATGCCCTTTGGCTTAGTGAGAGGGAGAGGGCTTTAATTGAGGCGGTAGAAGATTAAAGTGCTTTTGGCTTCAAGAAGAAAACACTAATAAACAGCAACTTTCTGCTTACTGTCAACAGCAACTCAGAGGATGATACACGTACATTAAAGTGAAGCAAAGCTCAACTCCTAAAGGGCACCATCAGTGTGTATGTGTGTGTGTGTGTGTGTGTGTGTGTGCTCCAGAGTGTGGATCGAAGCATGGGGGCAGGGAGCTTATCAATAATTGATCAATCCAGTCTGAACGCCCCCTGCTGCCACAAGCTTTGGCTCTGATTCACAGTTTAGTCCAGATTCATCTGCCTTTTGCTTTCCTGACTAAAAATGTGTGTGTGCGTGTGTTGTTATGAACGCTCACTTTCGTTTGTCACACAGAGCAAATCATTTTGAAGGTCATCAGTCGCGCTAACGTTACTGCTCAGTCTGGAGCAGCCGTCCCTTCCTCCACATCTGATCCTCAGAGACGGGACTCTACTACATCTGAAGGAATGGCTTGAGCCGCCGCTGTACGACCCAATGTCTCTGTCTAGGAACAAAACACAAGCACCAAACAATCTCCTGAAATTAACCCCTTAAAATTCCAGGTCCCATGAACATAATGTTTTGTCCCATAGATGGGACATTGGAATGCTAAAGGGTTTTAAATCGTGGGATCTATTCTTCCATGTCTATCTAACAAGAACAAGGAGGAAAATATCAAATCTCAGCACAGACAAATGGACAAGCAGCAAATCACTGAATGCATTTGAGACAAAAATGTTGACAAGCTGTTGTATATGCAGGATCTAAGGACAGTGGAGCTGCTGAGAGGGAAACCTCTCCTCAGGCTGTTGTTGTGTTCAGTCCAATATCACATCACATGATGCAACATGCGGCCCAGGAACTGAGAAATGTGTGACTCGAGCCTGAATCATCCAAAGGAACAGCAACATTTTAAAAGGACGAGCTGTGATGGTGAGGTGAAGCAGAAACCCTTAAAAGCAAGATACAGCAGATTTCACACAAAGGATGGCATGTTTGAACTCTGCAGAGCATCTGTTCTTCTAAAGGGGGGTTTGTTTTTTTTGTTTTTGACTTTATGTTCTGCAGGATCAGAACTGATGAGCAAATGGCTAATCTGAGTAAACCGTCTTCATCCTAAACAGCTCGGGCCGCCTTAAATTTTTGCAAGTTTATACCACAGTTTTGAGTTTGTTAGTCTTTTAACTGGATTTCTGTGGTTATTTACAGACATAAATACACCAGAATCTACATGTAACCCTCCTGATGAGTAGATTCCAGCAGGAATATTTATGCTGGAATAACTAGAGAAATGTGAAACCACTGCTGGTGGTGTAACAGTTTATAAAGTGAACTTGAGCTTTTAAGATGGCAGCAACAGATTCTGGCTGTACCTGGATCATCCCACCAGTTATCCTGAAGCATAACTAATAAACACCATTCAGGGTCTAAAACAGGAATTATTAAATTCCGTTTAGCACAGAAACACACAACAATCATCACTTTAAGGCTCAGATTAGGTTTTTGAGAACTTTTTGATGAGTCAGCATTAACCAGTGAGAACACACAGGATATTCAACATCACCATCACATAAAGATACAAGAGAACTAGAATCAATAACATTAAATCAACTAAGATCCAGGTAATCTGTTGACATCTGTGACATTAAACCAGTAAAGCCATCAGACTGATTAAACTGGTTAAACATGACCAAGCAGAAGACTTGACAAGAACATCTGTGTGTGATGTGGAAACCCAACAAGGTTCTTTCTGCTGTTTAGACTAAATAAGAAAACAAGCTGATCTGAATAGAAGCAGATTTTAGAGATAATAAAGTCAATTCATCTATTTAAATATAATTATGTGAAATAATTCCTTCTCAGCTCAGAAGACAAAACCAAGTGAGCAGATATATAACAACCAGGATCATGATATTACAGCTTTACACACGTCGTTTAGTTTGTTATTAGGTCCAATATTATTATAAACTAGCAGTGAGGCTGAAATAATGTTGGGATGTTTTAAACAGCTGATTCTGATGATAAACTGTATTTTGATTTTGAACTGCTGAAGGCAGCATTTTAATATTTGTAAAGGTTTAGGCTCAATACAGCACAGAATAAAAATAAAATAAAAGCACATTTATTCATAAAAGTAAAAATCTGATTCCCTTGTTTTACTTTTTTACTGAATTTTTGTGAAATACACACAATGTGTTTTATTTTACCTTTAGCATTTTAAATAAACATTAGGAAAAGCATCCTAGTGGAGGGTGATGGGTGTGTGCACGTCTAAGGTGGTCGTAGATCACACACACACACACACACACACACACACACACACACACACACACACACACACACACACACACACACACACACATAAAAAGGCTGATCTGATGATAAATATCACTGAGATGTTTATGTGAGTGAGCAGTGGGGTTAATAATGATGGACACTAGAACAGAGAAGCAGCCGAGCACAGAGACCCACCCTTTCAGCATGTGAGAGGAGCCTCCTCCTACTACTCACTACTGGAGGAGTCCACAACAACAACAAAACAGACAGACATGGGGAATGGGAGATGGGGGAGAGTGCGCGGAGGAGGAAGTCAGGAGAGATGCTGTCAGACGCTGGAAACAGGAGCTGCAGCAAGTCAGTATTTAAAGGAAATCACATCAGATCAAAATGCCTCGGGCCAAAAAGAGGAAATAAATCACATCCTGCACTGCTGTCCACCTGCTCCCCCCCAAAGTACACACACACACACATAGACTCTCTCTCTCTTCACACCCCGCACCATGTGGCTCTATCCATTCAGTTACCTTCTTGGGTCTCTTTCTCCTCTGACCCAAACCATTGAGGCGATCGCTGGGGTCCAGCCTGAAGTGGGAGTGGTTGTCCTCACTCATCCTGCCCCCCCACCAAAACAATCACCAGTCACTCCAGTTTATTCCTCTGGATTTTACGTCCCTGCTTTCTATCCACTCCTCTCCTGTGAAACGAAGTGAGCCGAGCGCTCGGCTTTCTGATGCTCGCTCCACGGTTGTGAGGAGTGCCGACCCAGCCAGAGAGGGTGGGGGGTGGGGGGAGTGGTCGAGAGGGGGTGGAGAAAGGAGGGAGGAAGGGAGTGAGAACAATGGTGTTGCCATGGTAGCAGCTGCCACCAGTGTGTATCTGGAAACCACACTGGTGAACCAAAATCCTCACCGAATTAGTACACGCTCACACGCACACATCAGCTACCAGGTCTCTGTTTTATTCATTTATTCAACAGTAAAGGGAAAATGATCACATGACAGCTTTCTGTACAAATGTTATACCAGCATCCAGTCACCAAGTGCCTCAATTTCTTTGTGTTTCATCATGATTCAGGCTTTTGTTACCAACTCAACCCCGTGTGAATGAAACGAGGCGGGTTTGAGATGAGTTTGAGACCAGTTCCAGGCATAAGCCACCACTCTGGGACTATTCTGAGAGGAAACTTGCCTCACAAACTGTTAAAGATTTTCAAAATTCCAAAGACACGAGAGCAAAGCAACACACAAGAAACCTCTCAAACACTGAGATAGTTGAGATCCCAAGATGTCTCCTGTCTCTGAGGTCTACAGGTCTTTGCCATCACGCCTAGTTTATGCACTAACTGTGGGACCTTATATAGACAGGTGTGTGTTTTCCAAATCACACACTGAATTTACCACAGGTGGACTCCTACTGGGCTGCAGAAACATCTCAAGGCTGATCAGAGGAAACAATTGAGCTTCATGTCAAAGGCTGTAAATACCTATGTAAATGTGATTTATATGGTTTTATTTTATTTTTAACGAATTTGCAAAAAAAAAATTGCAAAAAAAACTTTCTTCACATTGTCACTATGCCATGGGGTCTTGTGTGTAGAATTTTGAGTAAAAATAATAATTTGATCCATTTTGGAGCAAGTCTATACAAAATGTGGATAAGTGATGTGCTGTGAATCCTGGGTTAGGGTTAGGGTTTAGGGTTAGGGTTAGGGTTTAGGGTTGTGCTGTGAATCCTGGGTTAGGGAGTGACAGCTTTTGTCAGGTCAGACATTGATACTAGTGGGTTGATGCCAGTCCCGTCCCTCCACATGTGCTCATGTTAGGGCTGGGACGATAATCAATAAGTCAATATATCGTACATAGATGGAAATGAACTCAATAATTTTTCCAGCCTCAATATATCGCCATGTGCCTGTGTGTATATGTTTTCCTTGTCTCTGGCCTCCAAAGACACTGGATGACAAGAGCGTTCAAGTGCAGTTAGGTTGTTGACACTGGAGGGGCCATTGTATTTATTGTTTTGGAGAGATAGGGTCATTTTAAAGGATGTACTTGCATTATTATGATATATTAACATTACATAAGTGGTTATTTTGGTCTCGATAATGTCGACAATAATATCGTTTATCGTCAATAATTTGTTGGACAATATATCGTCCAGCAAAATTTGTTATCGTCCCAGGCCTAGCTCATGTATTCACTGGAAAACATGAAAGCATCGAAGGAGTGTCCCAACACATTTGACAACATAGTGTAATGTTTATGAAAGGTTCATTAAAGCTGCTATAGTGAACCTACAGAGCAAGCTAGGTTTTGAATGCAAACACTCACCCCACCCCTCAGGTATCTTCCTAGAGACGCTTCTGCTGGAACCGGAAACCCGCGATGCTGGAGGAAACGAGATAGCGTTAAACACCATTCGCTGTTTTCTAGGTCCAAACATCTTTTGTTGTCCGTGACTTCAAATGGTGTTTTTCTTTTTGGGACTCTGGTAGTTTGTCCTAAAGTTGAAGTGGTAGCAGCCGGCTGTTTCTGCTTCTCTGATTATATTAAGCGGAGAACCTCTCACACCAGTGGTGTTCTATTGCTAAATATGTGAGTGAGTTATGAGTGGAGGACCCAGGGAAGTGAGGAAGTGCAACAACCAAATGGTCCAATGGTTGCTTTTGGTCCGAGCCGTGTAATTGGTGGAGGTTTTTAGACAAATGCAAGAGAACCACTTTATTCTTTTCTTTCCCCAAAATATTTATAGCTATTAGCTCTACTATGTTAGACCGTCGTTGAGAGGCATGAAAAAAAAATGTTTTCAGCTCATTTCTTTTCCAAATTTGCTATAGCAGCTTTAAAATCTGTCCAGTGGATTTTGTGAAAATCTGCCATAAGACAAGACCAAAATATTGCATCACTTTTGCACCACCAGCAGGCAAGGTGGGTTAAGTGTCTTGCCCAAGGACACGACAGCAGAATTCTCTGCCAGGATTGATCCTACAACCCTCCGATTACTGGACAACCCGCTCTACCTCCTGAGCTACTGCTTTATAAAATGTTAACCCCAAAATAAAATGCTTTTTTCCACCATCACAAAATCTGCAACATTAAACTATTTCAGATGAACTGATAATACTGCAGCCCTGATATAAACAACAAATCACTCTCTGTGGCATGCTTGCATCAATGGCCTGAAATATTAGATTAACAATAGTAAAGCATCTCTTTCATGATGAAAGGAAGAAAACATGGATGGACCCTTTAAAATTAGTCAGACAGCTAACACACACACACACACACACACACACACTGAGTACCCTGTCAGTCTTTCCACACGCTCCTCTGTCACCCTCCTTTCCACACACACTTAAACACACACACACGCACGTACACATGCACGCACGCACGCATGCACACACACACTCACACACACACACACACACAGCTTCATGGGTTCCTTGGAACACACACTGACTGGCTGTATTTTAATGATCGCCCGCGGCTACGGGTGCAGACACAGCAGGTTGCTGCTCACACACATATGTGGTGAAAAATGGTGTCTGTTTCACCAAATGTAATGAAATAAAGGATGAAAAGAGTTAAGATACAGTTTCACCCTCACCAAAGAGAAAGAGACAACAGCACCTCAGCTGCATGACATCAGGAGGTTTATTTTTCTCTAACCTCTACTTTGAACACAGAAAAGATGTCGTGAATCCAAACACAGAAACAAGATGAAGGGCAGACAGCCTCCTCCTGAAACACTCCTGGTTTGTGAGACGGGTGGGCTGAGTTAAAGATCCTTCTACAGAGGAAACGCACTCACCAGCATCAGAATCTGGCAGATATTTATGAATGTGTAATCAGACAGGGAGGCAGAGATTGGGACTGGCTTCCTCTGCTTTAACTCTAATATGGTTAGAAAAACATCTACATCACTCACTCATCTTCTTAACTGTTTTATTCTAAGCAGCTGGCATCTGTCTCCAGCAGTCACCAGGCGAGAGGCGTGGAACACTCTGGACAGGTCTCCAGTCCCTATACGATCACATAGACAAACACTCACACACACCTATTTAGAGTTTACAGCTCACCCAACATGCATGGATTTGATCACTGGAAGGAAACTGGAATATTCAGAAAAAAACCCACATGCATGTGGAGAACGTTCTCCACACAGCCTGTTTGTAGCTGGGATTTGAACCTGTGACCTCCTTGCGGTGAAGCAACAGCGCTACCAACTGCACCACCACACAGCCCAGAACAAAATCAGGCGAGTGGAAATAAATCACAATTTGTTGCTCTAAAGTTCATCAGCATGTCCAGTGTTGCTAAGGAAACTGTATCACAACTGTTATGTTCCCTGTGATGAGAACCCAGTGAGCAGGGAACTAAAACCCAAACAAGGGATTTTTTGTTCTAACCCCATTAAGCTAAAAGACAAAGAAGACGTTAGAATCCGTCACTTCATGACTCAGAGGAGAAAAATGCCATTTCCCATAGTGTAACACACACGCACACACGCACGCACGCACGCACGCACGCACACGCACACACACACACACACAACAATAAAGGTCTCCTAGTGCAGTCAGAATGATTTAGCAGTGAGACTCAACAGACTTGAGGTCTGTTACAGTCTACCAACAGATGGAGGCAGATCTGAACCAGATAAAACTACTAACATTAAATTAAACAAAAAAATGTGAAAAAGAGCAGAAAACTTTTCTTAGTTGTTTACTGTAAGGCTCAAACATCATTTTTATAAATTGTGTGTTACAGTAATAAACACAATGAGACATGTTGCTTGCTGGCTATGTTGTGTGTCAGCGTGGTGCATCACTTTGTTCACCCAGGAGGATTAGCTCAGAACTCTTCTTTTGGTTAAACAAGTTGCAGCTGACCACAACTTCTGTTTTTTGTTATTGAATGATAGTGTTTTTCGAAAATTCCATTTTATTTTTACTTCAATCGTAGTTTTTGTTGTTGTTTCTTTTGTATTTTGTTGAACCTTCTAGGCCCGGGTATGACTTTGACCCACATTGTAACACCACATGACAGGGCGATGTGGCGGAGGAGTTCAGTGCACGCCTCTTAACCGGAGAGTTGCAGGTTTGCTCCCCACTCAGTCTGTTGCAGTCGTTGTGTCCTTAGGCAAGACATTTCACCTGCTTGGCCTGCTGGTGGTGGTTGGAGGAAACCAGCTGCACCTACTACGTGTATGGCAGCCCAACCTCTATCAGGTAACCCACAGGGCTGCTGTGGCTCATCACTGCCAGTGTGTGAATGTGTGTGTGTGTGTGTGTGTGTGTGTGTGTGTGTGTGTGTGTGTGTGTGTGTGTGTGTGTGTGTGTGTGTGTGTGTGTGTGTGTGTGTGTGTGTGTGCGTGCGTGTGTGTGTGTGTGTGGCGGGGAAAGCGCCAGGATCACTGAATATTTGATGAAAGTCTCAATTTTGGCCTGGAAACTATTTAAAAAAACTATAAACTATTTTATTTCTTATTCCAGCCATCTTATTAGTATTCCCTGAAAATGCTCCTGAACCAAGATCATTCACGAAGGAAACACCCACCCCCTGGACACTTCGCTCCAGCAGTGCACCCCCCACCCCACTCTCATGCTCTCCTGTATTTTCAAATATTTTCAATTCCAAAACTTGACAGAATGTCCAGACAGACCTCTGAATCCCTCTGTCAGTGATTCTCCTCAGGAATGTCAACACACGACACTCACCTCTGCTGCTCAGTGACGTATGAGGCGGATTTAATGTGACATGACCATTCAGACTGAAGTCGCTTTCAAAAACATCAGATATGTATCAGATTCAGCACCACATGGATCGGATTTGAAAAAATCTGATCTGTGGTGTTCAGACTGTCACAAAAAGCATCTGGTATGGGTCGCATGTGGGAAAAAATTGGATTTGATGCACTTTTGTCTGCAGTGTGAACCTAGCCAAAGTCACACCCATTTCTTCAGCGACCAATCAAAACAAGCCAAATTCAAACAGGAAGTACAAGGGTGATCCATGGTACGATATCGACTGTTCATGTGTGAAGAGATGTTTGTAATGTTTTTTCACGAGAGAGAGAGAGAGAGGGAGGGAGGGAGCTTGACCAGTCAGCAACCCATGCTGGGCTCTACCCTAACCCTCAGGTACAGTGTTGCTATAGTAGTTGTGTCTAAGTGAGTAACCATGGCACCCGTGAAGAGGGTTTGATGACACAGTAGTAGCTGCTTTTATTCAGTGGTAGAGATCAAACAGGCCTGTTGCTAAGAGAGAGGATGACAAAAAAGAGAGATAAAAAGGCAGCGTTAGGGAGAAAAGCAGGGAAAGAAAATGAAGAAAACCTGCTACAGAAAGAAAAAACGCAAAAGAAATGTAATTAAATATATAATAAAAAATGTATTTCCTGATGAAGACCCACAGTTATCTTTATTAAACCTTCTCAGGTAGAGCAGCACCTGATTTCAGGAGTCAGAGGAGAAGATGATTAGCCTAGAAATTTAGACGGACAGTAGCAGAAGCAAAATGATTTTTCTCTGCATGTCGGTCTAGCCCAGGGGTCTCCAACACGTCGCTCGCGAGCTACTGGTAGCTATATAGCACCAAATCACAACAAGAGTCATAACA
Organism: Aphyosemion australe; assembly: GCA_006937985.1. Classification (NCBI taxonomy): domain Eukaryota; kingdom Metazoa; phylum Chordata; class Actinopteri; order Cyprinodontiformes; family Nothobranchiidae; genus Aphyosemion; species Aphyosemion australe. The sequence continues at coordinate 113,024 of SSNS01000458.1, read as the reverse complement.
AAGGCACTTCACAAAGTAAACATTCCAATTGAGTTCATCATGCCAATCAGTAAAAAGTTTCCTATACAAGGAACCCAGCAGATTATCTATCTATCTATCTATCTATCTATCTATCTATCTATCTATCTATCTATCTATCTATCTATCTATCTATCTATCTATCTATCTATCTATCTATCTATCTATCTATCTATCTATCTATCTATATATATATATATATATATATATATATATACAGAGAGAGAGAGAGAGAGAGAGAGAGAGAGAGAGAGAGAGAGAGAGAGAGAGAGAGAGAGAGAGAGCTGGTCTGAAGGACAGCTCAGAGGCACTCATCATGGCTGCCAGGAACAGGCCCTGAACACCAGAGCAACAGAGGCCAAGATCTACCACACCAGACAAGACCCAAGGTGTAGGCTGTGCAGAGAGGCCCCTGAGACAATCCACCACATGCCTGAAGGGTGTAAGATGCTGGCAGGGAAAGCAAACATGGAACGCCACAACCAAGTGGCTGGCATAGTGTACAGGAACATCTGTGCAGAGTATGGACAGACATTGTGGAGGTGGACAAACAACAGAGGACAGCCGTTGTGGTTGATGTAGCAATACCAAGTGATGCAACATCAGGAAAAAGTAACAGGAGAAACGAGAGAAGTACCAGGGCCTCAAAGAAGAACTTGAGAAAGCCTGGAGAGTGAAGACATCAATGGTGCCCGTGGTCATCGGGGCACTCGGGGCAGTGACCCCCAAACTGGAGGAGTGGCTAAAGCAGATCCCAGGAAAAACATCAGACATCTCAGTCCAGAAAAGTGCAGTTATAGGAACAGCTAAGATACTGCAGAACCCTCAAGCTCCCAGGCCTCTGGTACAGGACCCGAGCTTGGAAGGATGAGACCACTCATGGAGGGTGGGATGCTAATTATGTGATTTTCCCTTGTAATGGACTGGGACAACACACGGATCATCAAAACAGAACAACAGAAATATAAAAGATTGTAAAAGGAGGCGGTTGCGATAAGGAGACGTGGGCCATGGACCATGATGGTGCTGGTGCTGGACCATGCATGTGTGTAACTAAAAAAATCCAAACTTATATATTTGGATTTCTGCATGTGTCCCGGTGGTGGACTGGAGACCTGTCTAGGGTGCCCCCTGCCTCTCATCTGATAATTGCTGCGACCCTAGTGAGGTTCAGAGAATGAGTGAGAGACAGAACTGTCTATAGTGTTTTACAATAGCAGAAATCCACTTCAGTACTGCGATTAGCCATTAGCTTGTCTGTCTGGTCAGAACTAATGTGTATTTGTCTCATATTCACAGGTGCTGCTGCAGCCAAAGCAGGAAACCCACACCTGTCCCGTCTCCAAGGGAACCATCGTCTGCCTGTGTGTGTGTGTCTGTTGTCAGGGCAACAAGGTGGAGGTGAAAACAGATTCAGCAGAGGACGTGGAGACAACAAAGACAGGCGGAGCCAGAGACGGTCCATCAGCTGATACCGGAAACACTTCGCTGATATTTATAGAAATCATGGAGGTGAAGGAATGTGCAGTGCTGCGTCATCACCAGAGACAGGTTTATTTACTGCTTGATCACTAATTAAAACAGACTTGCTTGTTTATCTTGTTGATCACTACACCACCTCCATCATCAGATGTGTGTAAAACCAGCTCAGCGAAGCTGTAAAGCTGCACTGACCTGCACTCATGCTTACATGTCAGCTTTTCTCTGACACATACACACATAGAGGAATTATGATATACTCCTTACTCCTGCTGATACATCCATCCAACACTTGATCTTCTGCCACTTACTCTCACCCACTGTCCTCCAGAAACAGAAGAACCAAGTGCTTCAGCAGCCTGAAGTCCAACAAAAACTTTTCTCCCTTCATGTCCTAAAGAGGTTTCAAAGGTGCAGCAGTACAAAAAATAGAGATGCACACAAGTCACATTTTTAGAATTCAACCTCTAATCAGGTTCTTCAGATAATTTAACATCTCTGCAACAACAACAA
>SSNS01000458.1:83714-109787 GCA_006937985.1 Aphyosemion australe | reverse complement strand
TCTCCAGCACATCCCAAAGATTCTCAATGGGGTTCAGGTCTGGACTCTGTGGTGGCCCATCCATGTGTGAAAATGATGTCTCATGCTCCCTGAACCGCTCTTTCTGTAATTTTGTAAACGTCCTTGTTGACGTTACTGTTCAAAATTCATTTCCAATAAGCAAGTAATTAGTCTAGAAATCTAGACCAACTGTAGCAAAAAGCTTTCCTGCAGGTCGGCCTAGCCACGTTCCACTGTAGCCTAAGCAGGTCTACCATTCACCCGAACAGTTTTGTGTGTTTCACGTTTGTTGGGCGGGCTAACCACTAAACCTGCGAGAAAAACTACAAAGATGGCATTGGCTCAGGAATGGCACTCACTTGAAACGATTTTGGCATTAACTTTGAATGATTTAGACTTTTTCTTTGAGATATGAGCAGATAGAGGTACTTGAGTTATTTACTTTGAAAAATTATGTGTTTGCTTCCTCTTTTCTCTCAAATTGTTATATGGTTACGTATATGTAACCATATAACAATTTGATATGCTAGCTAATAAAGTGTGGCACTTTTATGGTGAAAATCAAGACAGTTTTAAGTTTTCTTGGTTTATTCTTAACTTCAAAATCACAGCAACTGAGTGCCACCAGCAATCTGAGGCAACCCCTCCACTAACACGTAAACACTTCCAGAACCCAGCCTGAACCTCCCTAGACTCTCTCTGTGCTTCCTGCCAGATCACAGTGGCACACACACACACACACACACACACACACACACACACACACACACACACACACACACACATACACACGTGTCCACATGCATTAGACACAGATCTGACAGGACAGACTGCGTTCACAGACAACAGGTCAAAACTTCCAGAACCTACCCCAAACCGAACCTCCTTCTACTCTCTTCACGTTTTCCTCTCGACGGCTTCCCTCACACACATGGGCATATACAAGCAGATGAAGTTGAAAGTAAGCTGCGTTCACCGACAACCAGCCAACCACCAAAATGTTTCCCAATAACAACAAAACCAGTTTCTACACCACCATTTAATCTGTTGTGTTGAAGCATTTTTAGGAGTTTCCCCCGCCCTGTATCTTTTTTCTTGCAGGATGCAAACTTAACATCAGTCCACACGGCAGACATGTTTGTTTATGATTTGTCACTATGTGACCAATTTGCCATGGGACACCCAATTATAGCTAGTGCCTCTGTGTGATCAACCAGTTTGACAGATTTAAATATGGAAGCTGATAAAATTAGCTGTTCATCTGTGTCAGTGACTAACCCTCTGTCCCACTGGCAGCAGGGCCATAAATAACCTCCATCTAACTTTTCTGGTTGTTCAGAGAGCAAGCAAACGGCCCAGCTATGACAGACTGGAGATAAACCCATCAGAGGAAACACGGAGGTAGAAACCAGTTGTGTTGAATCACTGAATTTGAAATGTTAACTGAGGTGTTTTAGAAATTTTGGGGAAACCAGGATGACTACTGAATAAACTGAGTATTTTTTAGAGTCTGGTTGTCTCTGTATCAAACCCCAGTGGACTGGTGACCTGTCCAGGGTCTCCCGCACCTGGGAGAGGGCCCTGCACCCTCACAAGCCTGAACAGAACAAAGTCGGAACAGAAAATGAATGTGTCTTAAAAAGCTCCTGTTACCTTCTTAAAAACAGAAATAGATCAGTCAGATTTCTATAAAAACAAAAAAAAAATTGTTGGGTTTTATATATATTGTTTATAACCCACATTAGTCAGCAGTCGTCTTGGTCCACAAGATGTATTTGAATCATTTTTCATTTTCTCTTTAGTATCAATAATAAATCTAGTCTTCAGCTGTGATCCTTCTGTGGTCTTCTCTTAACTTGTCCTTTAATATCTGGGTTCATTTTACAGGAGAGTTATTTTAGGATTTGTTTTATTCATCCTGCTTTCAACGTCTATGACCTACTAATCTGAAATAGCTAAAGGAAATAAAACATCTACACCAAAAAAGCTCAGCTCTCTTTTGATTTTGTTCTGATATAAACCCTGGCTGGGTTAACTTGTGAGGACAGGAAGCCTGAAGCTTCACTCAGTGTGTCTCCTCCTGTTTCTGCCCTCCCCCACCTCTCTACTCCCACACACACACACACACACACACACACACACACACACACACACACACACACTTCACACAAACAAGAAGGGCCTTTACTTTGATTCTATCAATGTGGACCTACGTCAGCAGTGTGGAGGTATTTCCAGCTGAATGGAGAGGACCAGAGTAAGGCAGATGGCAATTTATGTTCATATTTGGTAGCTCAGTTTAATGTTTGTACAGTTTAATGATGCTCGAGACGCGTTTCCGTCACTTATTTCATTAACGAGTAATCTAATGTGTAGCTCTTTCCAAACCAGTCATATTTAATTCACTGTGTTACTATTTTTGTCATATTCCTTAAGAAAAAGATATATTTGCTTTCCTCTTGCATTAGTGAGCCACATAGAAGCGATAAGTCACGTTTTCAACATGAAAACAACTCACATGTGATACATATCAAGCAGCCAGCAAGACACACATTAACAACAATGGAGAGGGGAGAGAGATGCACGGTTTCCAGCTGAAAATCCAGTCACAATTTTCAGTTTGTGTCACCTAAAGATGAAAATATTATGGTTTATTGTTCATTCTGTGCTGGTGTCAAAGTGTTATCTAATTCGTACCTTTGAAAAAACCAGTAAAAGACGTGGTATGGCTGTTAGTTAAAATGTAACATTCAGACTCGCTGAAACACGAACAAACGTCCTCAAATAATTAAAAACCATAAAGCCAAATGCAAAGTTTAGAGCAGAACATTGATAGCTAGCATTAGCAACTCCACAACATGGCAGAAAATCGCAGGCTTGTGTTATTTGTGGAGAAAAAACATCAACGTTGCAGAGCAAACAGAGTCAGTGGTAGAGTCGTGTTGCTGTTAGCCAATCAGAGGAGAGATGTCCAAATATCAGGAAATAAGAGTCCAAATCCTGTCTGAAGCTCAACTCTGATGTGGCTCACTTCTAGTTCCTGAAACAGGTGCACCTTAGCTTTGTTTCCCCAGAGTACGACTTTCTACTCTAGTATTCTAGTATTCATTTCTACTAGACACCACTGTAAATGTATTGATTAGACACGTGAACCAGATCCTTTAATACTGAGGGGTGGGAAATGGAAGAAAATGCACAGATCAAAATTTGTAAAACTTATGGAAGTACACTGCTCACAAAAATTAAAGGAACACTTTTTTTATTGGGCCTGGCATGAAATCAATTAAACCTGTCTGATAATTTTCACACATCCACATCCACACGTGCTGCAGCAAGAAGGTTTAATGTAGCATTAGCAACTCCACAACATGGCAGAAAATCGCAGGCTTGTGTTATTTGTGGAGATAAAACATCAACGTTGCAGAGCAAACAGAGTCAGTGGTAGAGTCGTGTTGCTGTTAGCCAATCAGAGGTGAGATGTCCAAATATCAGGAAATAAGAGTCCAAATCCTGTCTGAAGCTCAACTCTGATGTGGCTCACTTCTAGTTCCTGAAACAGGTGCACCTTAGCTTTGTTTCCCCAGAGTATGACTTTCTACTCTAGTATTCTAGTATTCATTTCTACTAGACACCACTGTATATGTGTTGATTAGACACGTGAACCAGATCCTTTAATACTGAGGGGTGGGAAATGGAAGAAAATGCACAGATCAAAATTTGTAAAACTTATGGAAGTACACTGCTCACAAAAATTAAAGGAACACTTTTTTTATTGGGCCTGGCATGAAATCAATTAAACCTGTCTGATAATTTTCACACATCCACATCCACACGTGCTGCAGCAAGAAGGTTTAATGTGTCTCCCAGCACAATCTCCAGAACATTGAGGAGATTTCAGGAGACTGGCGGACAGGGCCGTAGAAGGTCCACAACCCATCAGCAGGACCGATACCTGCTTCTTTGTGCATGGCGGAACAGGCTGAGCACTGCTCGTGCCATACAGAATGACCTCCAGAGGGCCACTGGTGTGAATGTCTCTACCCAAACAATCAGGAACAGACTTCATGAAGATGGCCTGAGGGCCCGACGTCCTGTAGTGGGCCCTGTGCTCACTGCCCAGCACCGTAGAGCTCGACTGGCATTTGCTCAAGAACACCAGAATCTGCAAGTCCGCCACTGGCGCCCTGTACTTTTTACAGACGAGAGCAGGTTCACCTTGAGCACCTGTGATAGACGTGAAAGAGTCTGGAGAAGACAAGGAGAACGTTATGCTGCCTGCAACGTCGTTCAACATGACAGGTTTGGTGCTGGGTCAGTGACGGTCTGGGGAGGCATATCCATGGAGGGACGCACAGACCTCTACTGCCTAGGAAATGATGCTCTGACTGCCATAAGGTATAGAGATGAAATCCTTGAACCCTTTGTCAGACCCTACGCTGATGCAGTAGGTCCTGGTTTTCTCCTAATGCACGACAATGCCCGGCCTCATGTGGCAAGAGTATGCAGGCAGTACCTGGAGGATGAAGGAATTGAAACAACTGAATGGCCTTCACGATCCCCTGACTTAAACCCAATAGAACATCTGTGGGACATTATGTTTCGGTCCATTGGGCGGCGCCAGGTTGCTCCTCAGACTGTACAAGAGCTCAGGGATGCCCTCACACAGATCTGGTGTAGTGTTGTCACGGTACCAAAATTTCAGTTTTCGTTACCGGTACCAGTGAAAATCCACGGTTCTCGGTACCAATTTCTGTACCAAACAAAAATTTAATTTAGACTAAATTTACCAATAAAAACATTAATTTTCCTGTAAAGTGCTTTGAGATGATATCTTTTGTGAATCAGTGCTGTATATAAGATAAATGAACTGAATTACTATTGTACTACTATCATAACATGTTTTTAATGCACTTTTATTTAATCAAAATGTGTTTGTGTTCATATATTTTTGTAAACCTGCTAGTTATCCAGACAAGAACCTCTAGTTAGAACAGCTTTTTTGACAAACTGATTTTCAGGACATAAACACTGACTGAGCCATACATTGTTGTTCATCTTTAGGATACACATTACAATCATTAAAAAAAGAAAAACTCCGGTCTGTGAGCAGTCAACGCCTTTATGTCATCCTGTTTGTTTGTTTGTTACCCTAATTAAACGTATAGGAGATTTAAATAGTTAATAAAGATGATGGTGTATTCACACCACTCTATGTAGTACTGATTCTGACACATATGCGAATTTTTGAAAGTGACTAGTCTGAACGGTCATGTCGCATTAAATCCACCTCCTACGTCACTGATCAGCGGAGGTGAGCGTTGTGTCAGGACGTTCCTGATGACAAGCACTGACAGAGGGATTCAGGGGTCTGTGGGACATCCTGTCAAGTTTTGGAATTAAAAATACAAGAAAGCATGAGAACGGGAGGTGCTGCTGGAGCGAAGCGTCTCTCCTGTCGGTCTCCATGACAGCGGGGCGAGGGGGTCTCCGTCGGGGCGGGGGTTCTTCGTGACAGCGGGGCGGGGGGTCTCCGTGAATGAACTTTATTTACCACATCAGCTGGTCCACCGCTCGCTGTCACTCTGCGTTCTGCGGTGTTGCTTTAGAAGCGACTGCACGCGCCCAGTAAATGCGCGAATCATGCGCATCAAGGACCGGGTTTAGACGGGTCCTCGGTACTACCGGTACCTACGAAATCTTGGTACCGTGACGGTTACATTTTTGTAGTACCGGGTTGGTACCGAAGTACCGATTCTTATGACAACACTATCTGGGAGGAAATGCCACAAGACACCATCCGTTGTCTCATTAGGAGCATGCCTCGACGTTGTCAAGCATGCACACAAGCTCGTGGGGGCCACACAAGACACTGAAAAGCATTTTGAGTTGCAGAAATTAAGTTTTTGAAATAATGGACTAGCCTGCCACATCTTCATTTCACTCTGATTTTAGGGTGTCTACACGATTGAGCCCTCTGTAGGCTGAAAACTTTTATTTCCATTAAAAGACGTGGCATCCTTTCGTTCCTAAGACATTGCCCTGTCGTTATTTGTATAGATATTCAACTTCATATTGAGATCTGATGTATCTAATGTGTTTCTTTAAAGTGTTCCTTTAATTTTTGTGAGCAGTGTATATATATATATTTTTTTTTTGTTGGTATTTTATATTGGTGTCTTAATGACTGAAAATGGATAAAAAGCACTTACATTTTGATTTAATTATAGGTTTGAGATTCCATAAAAAAGCCAAATGCTTTACTTTTTTGAAGATAAATAGAATAAAGTACATTTCGCCCCATGTTATAATATGTAATCACCAAAGTCCTAATGCTTACATCTTTACAGGTTTTTATTTATTGCTTGCGCTGCATCTTTATTAAATGTATTTAAGTGTAACTGTGATAATTGCTCTAACATGCCCACAGAGGTTAAAATCAATGCTGTAGAGAAATCCCCAAGATCGGCCTGCTTTGCTAACAAATATAGTTAAATCTTACCTGCATTCTAAATAAATACCATGAGGTTAAAGCCAGAATGGAGGAAACATGAAGCCAAATGAAATGCATGCTGGATCATCTTGGATTTGAGCCTGTCCTGTGTTCAACTACAGAATAAATGTTTACAAGGCCCAGTTTGGACCAGTACAACTAAGAAGAATTGCACAATCAGTGAATGTTTTTATTATGTGTTTATGTTAATTTACAAAGCAAACAAATAAAAAAATATAATAAATAGAAAGAATGAACAAAAATATTTGAATAATAGGCTTTGGACACTTAATGTTTCCCCTTTTGGTTTTAGTTGTTACAGGTGTTGTGCACACAGGTGATTTGTGTCCTGGTGATGGTGGTATGTAGGTCTCAGAGTTCCTGTCATCCTGTGTTGTCCTCAGAATATGGCAGGAGTTTCCTGATGATGAGGGCCTCAAACCGGTCCTGAATTAAAGCAGGAGACGTAGGCAGAGACCTCCGTTGTCTGAATTCTGAGACGAGAGGGTTGGTGGGGTGTTTATCTTCTCTACCTCATCTAGAAACGGAGATGGTTCAGGGAAAACTTTTCCAAAGACCAGTTCCATGATGTCATCGACGTATGCTGAAATGATAAACAATAACTTTAATGACATATTTTGTTTATAAGCAGCTTTTGGAAAGTTGGTTCTGTTCTACTGTTTATAGAGACATTTTTGTTGTTGTTTTGGTTCATTATTTACTTTGCTTATAAGTTCACTTTGCTGCAGTTTATAAAAAATGTTAAATAAAATACTGCCACTACAATTATTCAAATGATTTGAATCAAAATAAGCATATTAAAGAACAGCACAGTTATTAAATGTTTTAGTTGTTTTTATAGACTTAGCTTGGGGACAGCCATTCTGTACACATGCTGCTCAGATCAGGTGGTTGTTTACTGAAAAGAATGTAATTCAATCATTTCAACGGAATGTTATCTTTACAAACAGCGACTAAACCAATAAAACATAAAATAAATCACTCTGCTGCCATCAGATGGAGTGATTCAGGGGGTGTGATGTTCTAATGATAGTGGCTTCTTAGAGGTTTGAGGTGTAGGGCTAAAGTCTCATCACTCACTTTGGTCTGCTCCAGACTTCTTCCTCTATACCTGGTGTGTAGTTGGAAGTGCTGGTTCCAACATCTGAGCATTCTGTGGTTGTCTGTGTTCCTTTGAGGGGAAAAAAAGTAAAATTAGCTGGATGGATAGGTTTGCTTGCTAGAATATTTTATTGTACTGACATTTCAAAGCCTTGCAGTGCCAAAATTTCACTTACCTAAACATCAGACATCAGATTTTATGAACAGCTGTGTCCCAACTGAGCTCATCTGGGCTTTAGTCTGACATCCTGTCAGTGAAAGATGCTCCAGCCTCCTGGATGTGGACTCTAAAAAAAGCAAAGGTGCATTTTTACTTTTGTTATAATTATTTTACCGGTTATTTTAGCAGCTTTCTGACAGTCACGCTCATACAGAGTGTTAGTTTAGCTGTGTCTGACTTGATCCGAGTTAGTTTTTATTTCTGCAGTGAGCCATGAAACCTCACTTCACCCAGAGATTGTTCTTTAAAACTTGTATTAAATCCACTGTGTTGACGCATTTTAATGACCTTATTTCACGCTGTATTTTTGCATGACATTTGCAGCATGCTAGGTTTACTTCACTCTCAAAAAGCAAGACAGAGAGTGTCTGCTGGGCTACAAAGTATGAGCAGATATCTGGTATGATAAAAGGCGTTCATGAGAATTTGTAGATCACGTTTTTTTCCACAAAGATCAGCTAAATCCACATTTATCTAGTTACAAAATAACTAGCACAAAGCACTAGCTTAAACAGGCCCGATGCTAATGCTAGCAAAACAGTAGCCCATAAATCCAATTCTAAAGTAAAGTTTGCCGACATTTTAAAGTTATATGACGCTTACCGCTTGCTGCTGTGTCCGTTACTGCCATATTCAGAAGAAATGACCCCTCAAAGTCCTTCTCCGGACCGTGCTGGAGGACTTCATAGGCTGTCTGTCTGTCTGCTGCCCTGCACTGGGAAAGTACCCGTCTGCCGGCCGGCTGTTAGCCTGGCCACGGCCGGTGTCGGTACCAGATCTGCTCGGGTGCCAGATTGGCTTGGGGTCCTTCGCCTGCCGATGATGAAGTCAAACTACAGCAAATCCACTCGGATTTCACACATAAGTTTTGGAAAGAGTTTAGCAGTTTTGTCTTGTTTCTTACCGCCTAAATATTTGCTTTATAGCTGTTTTTGTTAATAAAACACCATATTGTCGTAGTTTTGTAAAGAATGTGAAACTACATAAAACCAACAGCAGACTTCCAAAAAGCACAACAGTTTTTATATGTGGAAAAATTGTAAATGTATTTACAGAATTAGCAGCCATTTCTGTTTTTATGTGGAATTCTGTATATTTTGTTAGTTCTTAAATCCATTCATTCATTCAAAATGTTGCTTGCTATTTGATCAATAAAGTTATTTTATTTTTATTTTGCCCCTTTTCATCAAAATCAAGAGCTGCTGAGGATCTCAAAATCTTCATTGTCAACGTGCTACCGTAACTTTTATGAACGTGGTATCGTCACTTCTGTAAGTCTTACGTTCAGCCAATTATCTAGTGTGACGTTACCGGCAGGCGCAGGACCCCGAGCCGATCTAGCACCCGAGCAGATCTGGTACCGACACCGGTCCACGTCTCCTTCTATGGTTTTTTTAGCAGTAGTCACCAGCCTGACATGTGAAAATACTGCCACAGCGCTCATCCTTAAAGGGAATAAAACTTCAAAATGTGTGTGGCTCAGAAAAACGAACATTTGGGACTCTCCACTCCTGACTTATTCATTCTCCAGGTTGGACTACAAAAATCTTAGCGAGAAGAAAAAATGGCGGATTTACTTTCTGTGTAGCCGGAGGTCCAAGACCATATTTTGAAGTTATTGTGCCGACATAGTAAAAATATGTAATAGTCAAATTTAAAAACTGAACCGGTGGACAAATATGACCAAAACTTTATAATTAAATAGAGAAATAGATCCTATAGTGAATAATATAATACTTTTTGCACACTTAGACACTTAAAATGTGAAAAATACTGTATTAAGGGATAAAAAAAGTGGGTTTTTCATGATATGTCTCCTTTAACATTCAGTTTCAACATATTTTCATCATTCATCCTCTTAATCACTTCATTCTCACTATAGAGTAACAGGGGACCTGGAGTCTATCTCCAGCAGTAACACACCTGCAAACGACCCATGGTTCTCAATTATCATGGTTTCACAGTCTTCTGAAACCACAGTATGAAATACCTTCTCCTCTACAGGCGAGGCTCTACAGATGTTGTGTAGTGAAGGGCCTGCCAGCTGTGACGTAACTTCTCTGCATTGCTCAATACAGCCGAATATTGTTTAAACAATTTGAAATATGAGCAACGAGGCAACTTTTAGATATATTTTAACATGTTTCTAATCGAGTTAGGTGCACCTCATTTCCTTTTTATTGATGCATTTTTTTTTTCAAATAACCTAAAAAAATAAACAAAATGTAAAAAATAAAAAGCAAATCATTCTTAACTGTAATGACGATTACTCATTCAGCTAAATTAAGAAACTTTTTTCTCACTTGTTGAATCAGTTATTTTAATATTGTTGACCTACTTCTGTTAAATTTTAGAACATAAAGGTTATTCTAAATTAACAAGTCAACCTAAATGCAGTAAAACCATGTTTAGAGAGCAGCTTATGCCCCGACACAGCATATCAAAGTCTGACCTTGGTTGATCAAGCAAAAGATGAAAAAAGCGAGTGGCAGATGTCTCCCCTGCAGGAGCAGACTGCATTATTAACCTCCAACCAATCTGTCCATCATATTTCACCAGAAGCGTGCCAACCCCCTTTGCTTCATTAGAACTTCATTCTTAAAACATCTGACATGAAACTAAAAGGAGGAGCTTATTGAGTTAAACATTTTTGATTAATTGGAATCAAGGTTTATTTCAGCTGCTGGTGGAGTTCCACCTCAGTGAATTCAACAGTGTTCAACACAAGCCAGTTTCCACAAAACTTCTTTACCAGAAACTTTAGGCATTACTAAAACTGCAGGTTATTTTTAAGTAACACAGTAGTCGTCCATCAAGTAATGGGAGTACTCAGAAAATCCTGTTTTATTCTGGAAACCTCCAGCTTTTATCAAAGTTTCCCTCTCTGCCACCAGAACCCTGGACTCTCTGGCACAACAAAAAATAAATTCAGTAATTTGTTTTTAGAAACCGTTTCCAGAACATCATTCCTAGCATAATAAAGTCTCCTGCACAGAAGGATGGCCCCATGGTGTTTGTCAGTCTGTTAGGCTGTTTTTAACTGAAGGTGATAACATCTCCAGCAGGTGTGGAGACCTGAAGGAGTGTGTGAAACACTTTAACGTGACATCTTTCTCTGTACTGCTGGTTTAGTTACAGGGTTTTTGAATGTTTTAATTTCTGTTTTTCTTATGTTTGATATAACCAGGAACATTTGGCCTTCTTGGTTGTTTTTTTAAATATTTTACTGGCAAAAAATTTTTTGCCCTACACATTACCAAATATGTTTTTACTAACTAATCTAGGTCAGGTCTTAATTCTTTCACCTCACAGTAAAAGGTGCCCTTTTATGCCCCAACACCTTTGGGATTGCTGCTTATTGTTTGTATACTCTGTAACAGTTCAAATCATTTCAATCCATCCATTCTCTACTTATCCGGAGTCGGGTCGCGGGGGCAGCAGCCTAAGGAGGGAGGCCCAGACTTCCCTCTCCCCAGCCACTTGGGCCAGCTCTTCCAGGGGAATCCCAAGGCTTTACCTGGCCACCCGAGATACATAGTCCTTCCAGCGTGTCCTGGGTCTTCCTTTGGGTCTCCTTCCGGTTGGACATTCCCGGAAAACATCACCATCCAGCTCAGCTCTCTCTTCACCACAACAGACCGGTACAATGCCTGCATCACTGCAGACGCAGCACCAATCCGCCTATCGATCTCACGCTCCACATTTTTCTCACTCATGAACAAGACCCCGAGATACTTGGGGCAGGACATCATCCCTGACCTGGAGAAGGCATTCTACCCTTTTCCGACTCAAGACCATAGTCTCAGATTTAGAGGAGCTGATTCTCATCCCAGGCTTTAAACACTCGGCTGCGTACTGCTCCAACGCCTTCTTCATATCAACAAAACACATGTAGATTGGTTGGGCAAACTCCCACGCACCCTCCAGGACCCCCCTAAGGGTATAGAGCTGGTCCAGTGTTCCACTGACAGGACGAAAACCACATTGCTCTTCCTGAATCCGAAATTCGAAAATCCAACGGACCCTCCTCTCTAGAACCCCCGAATAGACCTTACCAGGGAGGCTCAGGAGTGTGATCCTCCTATAGTTGGAACACACCCTGCGGCCCCCCTTGTTAAATAGGGGGGCCACAGCACCACCCCGGTCTGCCAATCCAGTGGAACTGCCCCCGATGTCCACGCGATATTTCAGAGCCGTGTCAAACAACACAGCCCTACAACATCCAGAGCTTTAAGGAAATCCGGGCGGATCTCATCCACACCCGGAGCCTTGCCACCGAGGAGTTTTTTGACCACCTCAGTGACCTCTGATCCAGAGATTGGAGAGCCCAACCCAAAGTCCCCAAACTCTGCTTCCACACTTGAAGATGTACCGGTGGGATTGTAAACAGTGTTGGTAGCACACTGCTTTCCCCTCCTGAGACACCGGATGGTGGACCAGAATCTCCTCGAAGCCATACGGAAGTCTTGTTACATGGTCTCACTGAACTCCTCCCATGCCCGGGTTTTTGCCTCCGCGACCAACCGAGCTGCATTCCGCTTGGACTGCCGGTACCTATCAGATGCCTCTGGAGTCCCACAGGCCAAAAAGACCCGATAGGACTCTTTCTTCAGCTTGACAGCATCCCTAACCACCGGTGTCCACCAGTGGGTTCGGGGATTGCCGCCACGACAGGCACCAACCACCCTGCGGCCACAGCTATGGTCAGCCACTTCAACAATGGATTTACGGAACATGGCCCACTCGGACTCAATGTCCCTCACCTCCCCCGGGTTCTGTTTGAAGTTTTGTCAGAGGTGCAAATTGAAGCTCCTTCTGACAGGAGGCTCTGCCAGACGTTCCCAGCAGACCCTCACAACACGTTTGGGTCTGCCAGGTCTGACCGGCATCTTCCCCCACAATCGAAGCCAACTCACCACCAGTGGTCAGTTGACAGCTCCGCCCCTCTCTTCACCCAAGTGTCCAAGACACACGACCGCAGATCAGATGAAATGACAACAAAATCGATCATTGACCTGCGGCCTAAGGTATCCTGGTGCCAAGAGCACATCTGGACACCTTTATACTTGAACATGGTGTTCGTTATGGATAATCCATGACGAGCACAGAAGTTCAATAACAAAACACGGATTTAAATCAGGGGGGCCGTTCCTCTTAACCACACCTCTCCAGGTCTCACTGTCGTTGCCCATGTGAGCATTGAAGTTGCCCAGCAGAATGAGGGAGTCACCGGAAGGAGCGCTTTCCAGTACCCCCTCCAGGAACTCCAAAAAGGGTGGGTAGTCTGAACTGCAGTTTGGTGCATAAGCACAAAACTTAGTCAGAACCCATCCCCCCACACAAAGACGGAGGGATACCCTCTCATTCACCGGGGTAAACCCCAACATACAGGCATCAAGACGGGGGCAAGAAGTTTGCCCACCCCTGCTCGAAACCTCTCAGTGGGAGCAACTCCAGAGTGGTAGAGAGTCCAACCCCTCTCGAGAAAACTGGTTCCAGAGCCAGAGCCATGCGTTGAGGTGAGTCCAACTATATGTAGTCGGAACCTCTCAACCTCACACACCAACTCCGGCTCTTTCCCCGCCAGAGAGGTGACATTCCACGTGCCAAGAGCTAGCTTCTGTAGCCAAGGATCAGACCGCCAAGGTCCCTGCCCTCAGCTACCACCCTTTCCAAACTGCACCCGACACCTTTGGTCCCTCCCACGGGTGGTGAGCCCATGGGTAAATAGCTTGTACTCTATAAGTACCATACTGGATTATTTATTGCTACTCAAATAATTTCAGTAGCAATAAATAATCCTGCATGGTACTTATAGAGTACAAGCTATTTACAGGCGTGGATACAGGTGAAGTCCCACTCTAAGTGATCGGTACATAATCCTTAAAGATGCTATAGCAAATCTAGAGAACAAGCTAGGTATTGAACGCAAACACAGTCACAGAACACTCACCCCTCCCCTCGGGTATCTTCCCTGGTTCCGCATCAACTGGAACTGTAAAATCACATTGCCTGAATAAACAAGATAGCGCTAAACACCAGTCTTCATTTTCTAGGTCCAAACATCTTTTGTTGTCCATGACTTCGAATGGTGTTTTTCTTTTTGAGACTCTGGTTGTCCTAAAGTTGAAGTGGTAGCAGCTGGCTGTTTCTCCTTCTCTGATATTATCGAGTGGAGAACATCTCACACCAGTGGTGTTCTGTTGCTAAATTCGTGAGTCGAACAGAGGACCCAGCATTTTGGCGAGACCGAAAACCCAATAGTTGCTTCAGTCTGAAACGTGTTATTGGTGGAGGTTTTTAGACAAATGCAAGAGAACCACTTTATTTATTTATTTTTATCTCCACAATATATTTATAGCTATATAGTATGTCAGAATGTAAGAGGCGAAAAAAAGTTTAAGCTAATTTGTTTTATAAATGTGCTATATCAACTTCAAGAACCAGGCTGGGTTATTTATTGCTACAGTAATTTTTTTATGTCATTTGGGAGGTTTATAGCTGCTATCATCCAACTGAAAGCATTAGATATATTTATTTGACCAAAAGTCACTTATTTGAATACCACAGACCCATTGTTCACATCAGGTGAGTTTGATGCGTTTGTTAAGTGACAGTATGAAGTGAGCCTGCAAGTTTTAACATCCACGTTCTGGGTTAGTTTTGAAAGACATACATAAATATGTATATTTACCTGTGCCAAAAATAAAATATAAATCTTTTTGAAGGGACATATAAACTCTTTCTGTGATAGCCTTAAACATCCATTCTCACAACAATGCAGGGCTTTACAGTGGTTGTACAGGAAATACTGTGACTGTGGAAATAATGGAAACCACTTGCTATTCAACTACAGGCACAAAAAGACTGATTGTTCTGGTTCTCTCTGTCTGCCTGTCTCACTGTAACCCTAAAACCTAAAGCACAGACTGACCAACTATCTGTGTCACAATTTACTACGCTGTCTTTGCCAGCCCATCGAAGACATGTCTACATATAACTAATGCTTTCACATTTCTAACAGGCATGTCACGTGTGTGTGGACCATATGAGCCAGCAAGGGAAAAGCATGGAGCGTTTGGCCAAATAACATTTTGGAACAGATTTTAATACGTTTGAGCAAGTTTACTGTGATCCAATGGAAAGAATGTTTCCTGTATAATATGATCTCTCTGCATAGGAAAATCAACAACACATTCAATTCATTCACAATTGTACGTCATCATATAGTCCACCCCTGGTTTCATGTATCACTAGCTTGATTCCCCCATTAGAAAACTCTCTGAGGTCATCTCAAGGCACTTTACAAAGTAAACATTCCAACTGAGCCTACTTATCAGTGCATTGAGTTCAGTTCATTTCACCAATTAAAGTTCTCTCTGTAAGAAAACCCAGCAGATTGCATCGAGTCACTGACTTGTGTCTGTGACTTTACCGCAATCCCCATTCTAGGCAAGCATGCGAGGAAATACATACATACAGACAGACAGACAGACAGACATTTTCTATACTTGTTTTTTCCTAATCAGCAGTGGCGGCTCGTCCATAGTGGGCGCTAGGGCGCCGCCCCACCAGTCTCACAGGAAAAGGAAGAAGATAGGAATACCAAAATATATTTAAAAAAACATAAAATTTAAAATAAACGATCTATACACCATATGGACTGTAAGTGCTGTGTGTAATCTGCATTTAATTGTAGTTTAATAATATTCATACTTTTAACACGGCCGAATCGTTGACATACTTCCTGTCACGTGTCCACAGCGGCGGAGGGAGGCGAGGCGACAGAATGATCGCCCAAGCCTGAGTGCAGCAGCCAGCCAATTACTGACAAGAAATTCAAACGTATAGCAACGGGAAATCTCGTCATCGATTCGGAAGCCCAAAGGGCAATAGAGCTACTGCCCAAGGCTGGTGTTGTGTACGGCGAGATCAGTGCCTTTCAGATACAGAGTTTGGACAGTCCCATAGGCTTCAAATAACTTCGGCCATGGAGCTCCCAATAGTTGATTCTCTGCGTTTCGGAGTGTTTTTCCTCCGGTAAGTTAATGAAATTACAACATGTTGGCATTGTGAAGCATTAGCTGACTGCCTCGAACCAAAATAAGTCAATTATGATTTTCAACGTAGTCAGTTTTAGTTAATTAATTGTGTTAACCGGCTAACTGCAGCTAGCTAGCTAGCTAGTTAGCAGCCGGTCATTGTGTGTTTAAAAGCATAGATATCATATATATCACCAGATGCCTTACACGCGCTGTTCGTCGATTGGACGAACGTCCTTACGCGGCGGCCATCTTACCTCGGACAGCTGCCCCCTTTCGTAACATTGGTGTCAATGGTGCATGTACTATTTAAATAACTCTAACTTGCTCAATTTTCAACCAAATTTTAAACGGTTTGATTTGTTATAAACGCCAGAGATGTGGCTCTAAAATATGACGGATTTGGCCCGTTAATTTAAAAATGTGAAAGTATGTCCTATCAAGCCTATGTGTCATAAGGTTTGTAATAAGGCAACCCGCTTGTAAATCCGTTAATATTTCATCGAGTTATGAGTGTTTTTGTTTAAGTTGTTCAATCACCTTCCATCTGCTACCATTGAGAACGGAACGTAAGCTGTCCGAGGTAAGATGGCCGCCGTGTATGGACGCTGTCGACTCCCAGTTAAGGCATCTAGTGATATATATATATCTATGTTTAAAAGGGCCTATTTAGCTTCTTCACTTATTCGGCGCAGTTATAAATATCTGTTTAGAGTTTTGTAAATTATTTGGAGATTTCTGAGTTTAAAATGAATTCTAATGAGACACAATAATGTTCGTGTGTAAAGAGGCGTTACTAAACTCTCAATTAGAGAGAAGCTGTTTTTATTCTGAGACTGCCATGTGAGTTATATATCAGACAGCAGCATCATTAGGGATGTCATCAGTAGCTGTAGAACAGTAACTAAACAGTTCCAGGTCACACTGCTGCCACTGCATTTATGTCCATCAATTTAATGTTTTCAGAGGGACTGATCATGAGTGGTGAGCTGAGCCATGAGCAGGTTGGTGGAAGCCGCCGGTCCAGTCAGTGATGGAGTTAAAGCTGGTAAGTGGACTAGTGGAGTGCTGCAGCTGGCTGGGTGATGGGGAGGCCATCAAAATAAATTTCATATTAAAGTGATTTATTAGTGATACATTTATTTATCACCTACCAACACTAATGCAAACACTGTAACTTTTTCTGAGGTATCCTGCATGTAATTCTTGATCTCAGCCTGATGAATCTGCAGCTTATTTTACTTTACACATCATGACATGAAGACTGCAGCTTTCTACAAGACTTGCTTCTCTCTCTAGAACATCCACCACATCTGGGAGCTCCATGAAAGCAGCAGCAGACACCTGGTTCCAGCTGAAAGTGTTGACGTCTTCTTTGGTGGGTTCTGATGTCAGAGAGAGGGATCCTCATGTCCTGAAGAAGTCTGGAGCCTGTGGAGCTCACTGAAGCAGACGTTCTTCTTTGGGGTCTCGTGCATTTGAGAGTAAAACGTGTCGATCCCTGACTGAAAATGTTTATGCAGATTAAACCTATTGCACACAGTTTTCTGTTATTGTGACCGATGGCTTTTAATAAATAAATGTATGACAACTGGCAAACCAAAGAAGCCCAGTTGCCTTCAAACCCAATTTGGATTAAAAAAAAAGATTAAAAAATTCGCCCCATCAAAAAAAAATAAAAATCACCAGCCGCCACTGCTAATCAGTCACATGCATCTGGTGCTTCCTGGGCAAGAGATGGGGTTACATCAGGACAGCTCATATCCATCAGTCCATCAACATTTATCACACCTACTGTCTATTAAAAATCACCCACTAATGCATGCTTTTGTCTGCTGGAGGAAACCAGAGATCCAAGAGAAACCCCTCCCATGTACATAAAGAAATACTATGCAGAAAGATCCCAGAAAGGAGTCACACTCAGAACCTTCAATTGCTGCAAAGAAACCCTGCAACTCTGCCACTCTGCAGGCCCAGCTCCAGGTTCTCAAATCCTGTAAAACAATCTGACTCTCTGCTGTCCCCTGTACCAGGTTTCAGGAAATGCATTTACTACTGAAATCCTGCTTCTCCATTAGGAGTGACACAGACACCTCACACTTGTTATGAAGGCACTGGTTTGCAAACAAATGTAGCTTTACAATACAAACAAAAAGCTCTGAAGCGGCAAAACATTCCTAGAGAAAAAATCACAGGACATCAGAGCTGATACACCCAGGAGAGCAGATCCTGGAGTGTTCCAACCAGCCGCCTGTCGTGGTGCAGCTTTAGAGGACAACCAGCTCTCACACAGCTGAAACCAAACTCCATTCACAATCTGTCACGTTCATGTTTCCATCAAATAAGCGTCCGCAGCCACGTGACGAGGGGTGACTCAGACACGTGCACATGTCGGTGCATGGTTTGGTAAATTCGGTGCAATTATTAATAATGCAACAACACATTGCTCAAATGGGACGACACTCTAACAATTGCTATTATAAGACACGAACAAGTTGAATGGGAGTGTGTGTGTGTGTGGGGGGGGGGGGGGGGTGCTGAGTCAGGCTGCAACAACAGTTTCATCTAGGTACTTTTTATTTTCGGTGTGAAGGTTACCGGAGGGATCTCGGTTACCTGACGGGTTGCGGTGGGTCCGTCACTTCCATTGGGTGAAGGTGTCCATCCTTCCAGCGATGCTGGGGTGACCGGAGAAGCAGCCATAATCCCCCACCTCCTCCTCCTCCTCTAACACCTCCTGACACCCAGCATTAGCCCGTAAGCCCGCCGTCTGTGACCGACAACAGAGGCTCTCTGTCCGTTCAGCACATCAGCCTCCGTCCCTCCTCCGGACGGTTCTCATATGTTCGTAGCCTGGCTGTCCGGTCCAAGAAGATGACGTCTCTCTCTCTCTCTCTCTCTCTCTCTCTCTCTCTCTCTCTCTCTCTCTCTCTCTCTCTCTCTCTCTCTCTCTCTCTCTCTCTCTCTCTCTCTCTCTCTCTCTCTCTCTCTCTCTCTCTCTCCTGTCCCAGCTAATGAAACTGCCTGCAGAACAAGATGACATCTTTGAAGATTTTATTGCATCACTTGGTGTGGCTGTTCTCTTCTCTGTGCATCCACACCCTTCTTCATCACTCCAAGGCATGACACCATGAACAGAGCGGAGCACACAGGGCAGTGTGATAAACAGCGTTTCTACAGTCTGGTCTATGTGCTTTCAAGAACAGCACAAGAGCTAAACCTACATACTGTTCTTGCAGTCTCAGAAATCACACAGAAATGTGTGTTGACATTGCAAATGCTCAGCCCCATACTGTCCCTCTGAGCACACAAAACATATTTTCTGGTGTACATGAATCATATCAACCTGCCACAATAATATTACAGTAATGAACACATCTGCCACCAAGGCCTGGACCCATCAGGACCCATTCTCCACAAGTTCTATGAACGCCTGCAATGGTGTCTTGTACCGAGCCATCAGACACAAAAATGGGAAGGAGATGTTTCCATGGATCATGTTTGTTTGCACATCCCATTGATACACAGTTACACTGAAATCTGGATAATTTAAGTCAACATTTCAAACTCAGCTTTGAAGTTTCATACTCTTAAACCATTTTCCCATCATTCGTAGATGCCTCATTCTGGTTTCTACGGAGAAGTGCAATCAGTCACAGACTAGTATCAACATCCACAAAAGGCAGGACCAGAAACTTTCCAGCAGAACTTTAATGAAGTTATCATACTGCCTCCCTCAGGTTTGTCTTCTACTCACAACACATACCGGAGACTCTGTTGGATCTGAAATACGAGACAAACCTTTCTCTCTCATTCAGCTCACCCAGGTCTGTGGTCATGGTTATCAAATATAACTTCTGATTGGAGCAAGACCAAGGAACAGCAAATTCATTCATTCATTATAAGCCACTGGCCTGGGTAGGGTCATGGGGAGGGGATGCCTCTCTCCAGCTAGCAGTCCACTAAGAAGACACAATACTTTTCAAACCTCGATGATCAATGAAATACGGTCTAGAAGTGTCTTTAACATCTAAGGAAACATCAGATTTAATGTGCATTAGTGTTCATGCACAATGAAAAGAGCTGGCAGAGAAGATGTTTCTGCGTTGGGCTGGAATGACTCAGCTTACCTGTCACTGGATGAAAAAGCTTTAGTGAAGGACTACAACGGCTCCAGGGCATAAAAAAAGAGTTCTCCTCTGTTTATAGCTATTCATAAACATGCTGCTGTTATGGACATAGACAGGAATATACTGGAATTAGTTCACACGTACCAATCTTGGTTAGCACAGTTGACTTGGAGGGTCTTCATTTTAAATCTGGTCTGGAGGTTCATCATTGTTATGTGTTGTCTGCTCTCTTCATGTGTGGAGTTTTTCTTGGAATTCTTATATTCCTTCCAAAGTCTAAAAAACAAACTAAGTTGTGTTTATTTGTGATTTTCACAAGCAAGTGTGAAATGGATGGTAATGGTCTTGAAATTAAATTTCCTCCAAGGCTAGATCATCAGAAGTTGGAATTGAAAACTTGTTCAGGATGTGACCCTATCTCAGGAGATGCCAGCTCCACACAACCCTGAACAGGATCCAGTGGTTGTAGAAGATGGACAGACAAAAAGGACGGATGGAAGATTTGTATAAAAATGTAAAGTTTGCTTTACTTCATGGATACTTAGTGGTTTGTGTTGTAAGTCTGTTTTTGTTTTCACCAGGATTCATAGTGTGCAGTTGTTTCTATTACTGGGGTCTGCACAGTTGAACCCTCATCACTTTGCCTGGAGGAGCATTAATACAAAAGGTAGCAGTTTTGGTTCAGTACAAAACAAATGTCCACTAGACAGACAGTGCTTTGTTGTCTGAATGGAGACTTAAACATGTTGTTTACTGTATGAAACAAGCTGCACAGTGCTGACAGAACATATAAAAGGTGATCAGTACACTTAATTTGTTAAGAATGTGAAGTGGAAGAGGCTCTGCCACAGCAGAGCTTTAAACACACAAGTTGTGCTCACCATGAGAAGAGCTCACACATTGTCAAAAGTTCCAAACTCTTCTGGGGGTTTTATCTTTATGATAGAGCGGCAGCAACACAACCTAGTGGCCTTTAGGAGGAACAGCTGTCAGCAGTAAAGGACCTTTGGTTTAATAGTTGTTTTAGCTGCAGAGTTATGAAACTAATAATATGTCTTATGGGCTCAGGGTAGGAGGGGGTGCAGAAGAGAGAGGAGATCATCAGAACATAATCCTTGTGCGTGTGTGTGTGTGTGTGTGTGTGTGTGTGTGTGTGTGGTGGGGGGTGGCCTTTAATTCTTTCTTAGGTAAACAAAATCTGATTTTATTTACTTGAATTTAATTTGGTTTGATTTTGTCATCGTTTGGATGAAATACATTGAATTTGGCTGCATTTATTTGTTCTTCAAAAACAATTAGTTTATTTTATTTGTGTGACTATGGGAGATGTTTTATAGAAACTCTTGAGTCATCCAGGAAAAAGTACTTGATCTTCTCTGTCTTTCCCCATTGTGGGGGTAATAGTGTTGTTGCTTTCTGTTCTGTTTCCTTTCCTGGAGCCATCTCCTCTGAGCTGATGCAGACTGCAGTTAGATATGTGCAATTGAATTAAGCTGCCAGTAAGGAGCCATCAGGCATCTGTCAAGTGGACTTTTGTTTCCCGTTTCAGCTCACTAACATCATTTAACAAGATCTTCTAATAACATATGTGTGTGCTGTTTTTTTATATACTTTATAATAATCTTTGTAAACATAATTGTTAATTATTAACATCCAAAGTTAACTTGAGGTTTACTGTTTTAAAAGAGAAACGCTCACTGAGAAACTGATGCTTTTATTGTGAAGACAACTGTGAAGACAGGAAGTTGAGAACCCGGAACAGGAAGAGTCGTTTAGTGGACTGACTGTCAGTTTGTGGGTCGAGTTTAGTAGTTTCTCCTCTGCTGCCCAGAGTAGTAAGTGGACTTATTATTATCCAACAACTTTTAAATTTACTAACAAGTTAGATGTAATCCAGCCACGTACCACGACTTATTCAGATATTAATTTTTGTGTGTTTTAATGCAGAAGTTAGAGTAGCTAGCTAACTTTAGCTAACTTTGCTTTATTAAACAAAGCAGCTTTCTGCTTTAACAACTCAAGCTGAGCTGACTCGATCATTTTATAAAGATGAGTATTAATAACGTTTTTAAGGTTGTTGGTCTCTTGATTGTGTGTTCTCATATTTTAGTTAATGTTTGACCGAGGAGCTGTTGCGAACTGGTGAGGAAATGAAGGAAGGATTGACAGAAGATTATTTTCTTAAGTCGCACAGATTTGAGTGACAAACTTTGGACTGATTTATCTATTAATGATGTTCAAAACAGTTAAAGCGATAAAAGATTGCAGTTATAATCGGGGTTTCTGTGCAACATCTGCAAAAAGAAGACTAAAACAAAGGACACTGTTTATAAAACATGTTACAGCATCACGATCATAATAATTGTCTTATTAATGTAATATGAGTTGTGTGTTTATTTAGATTGTAATTTTGCTTTAATAATACAAAGTTTTAACCAGACTGATCACTGCCAAGTCTGCAGAAACCCTCAGAGTTTTTGAACTTTAACACAGATGTACGCCTCTCTAGAAATCACATGTAGATCCTGATTTTGTGGATTTCTGTTTGCTTTTGCAGCGTTAGATTCCAACAAGGGGTGACTTGTGTCACATTTGGCGGTGCATTTTCTGCTTTAAAAGATGGTTATCTAAGGGTCGAGTTATGTAAAGTGTGTCTAATGTCAGCTTAAAGTTCACTGACCTTTGACCTTTATGCATGTAGTGAAATCTAAGTTATGAAAGCGTGGACTGCTCTTTTTGATGAGCTATCTAGATTCTGCTTCCTTTTTTGTAGTGATCAGGATGTTTTGAATTCAGTGTTTACATCAGATTCATTCATGTTTATTTCCTGAATTAGATCTCTGCACATACATAGAGGAGGATGTCTGCAACTGGGAAAAATCCTTTTCAACATATAGTCGAGCCTCTCGACCCCAAGAACCCAAACCAGCAGTTTTTCAACCTCCTCAATCTTGGAGATCCAAGATATGGTAACCGATCTGACCTGAATGTTGAAATAAAACTAACTCTTATCAGTTTATTTCCAGCGCTTTAATCATCATTCTACTTTCAGAGCGTTTGCCATTCTCCATCCGGGTTCTGTTAGAGTCTGCTGTTAGGAACTGTGATGAATTTCTGGTAAAGCGCTCTGATGTGGAAAGCATTCTCAACTGGAAGCAGACCCAGACTCAAACAGTGGAGGTACCATTCAGGCCAGCCCGTGTCATCCTACAGGACTTCACGTATGTCTGCTGCACACTGTTACTCCACTGTTTTCCCTTTTATTCAGAGCCTATTGAAAGGAAATCATTTCTTATTCTGTAATGAAAAGGTCATAATAGGGTGAGGGATCAACTCACTCTGCTACTTCTGTATGAGTGCCTTAAGAAGGGGTGGCTGAGATAAACAGATCTCTAATTTAAAAAATGTATGTATAAAATAATTTAAACGCTTCCTTATTTACTTGCAAAAACACCAAAGCTCAGTTGTAATCAACTCCAATTCAGCCCAGTTCAGACACAGGAGTGTCTCCTCACAGGAGATGAATGTATGCCCTGCTGCTGTGGCTGGTCCAAGTATACATTTTAAGCCCCGCCCCTTCATATAAATGAATGGGACGTTTGCCTGATTAAAAAAATCAAAACCACCCAAACACCTCAAGTAATGTTTTCCAGGTGTTGAGTCAGAGTGAATGTTGAGTTGAGTAGTGTGTTCCAACCTGTTCCATGCCTTATATTTCATGTCCTTCAGCTGTGGAGCACCTAAAACATCACTATCAGAGAAACTCCTGTGCCTAGTACAGACCCTCAGACCTCTTTGTTTGACCTAAACCTTTGAGAAGAATAGGATCTGTTTAGCCACCATTCCATCACCAACTGTTGCCTCTCCCTAATGAATCAGTACACTGGTGAGGATGGTCAAATGCTGTGATTCTTCAGAGACATAGAGTCAACCTGACCTGCTGTGTGTCTGGATGTTGCAGTGGCGTTCCAGCTGTGGTGGACTTTGCTGCCATGCGTGATGCTGTGATGAAATTAGGCGGCGACCCAGAAAAGATTAATCCAGTTTGCCCTGCTGACCTCGTCATCGATCATTCCATCCAAGTGGACTTTAACAGGAAGTAAGACCAGGTTCATCAAACTCTTTCCACCGTCGAACCACCGTAGCATCATCAGCTCATAGATGCCATGTTACCCTGTTGAGATCACCTCATATGATTCCAGCTTTGTATTATCTGTGTCTGACTTGCCTTCTGCCTGTAGGTCTGACAGCCTTCAGAAAAACCAAGACCTGGAATTTGAGCGCAATAAAGAAAGATTCCAGTTTTTAAAGGTAGCAACTGGTAAACGTCTTCATGTCTGCCCAGGTTTAATTCTGTTGTTTTTTTAATGTAGTCTCGTTTTTTCCTAGTGGGGGTCTAAAGCCTTCAAGAACATGCGGATCATCCCCCCTGGTTCAGGAATCGTTCACCAGGTCAACTTGGAGTATTTGGCACGGGTGGTGTTCAACTATAATGGCTTCTTTTATCCCGACAGTCTGGTGGGCACAGACTCCCACACCACCATGATCGATGGCCTTGGGGTTCTGGGCTGGGGTAGGACACTAGCAACTGTTTTCATTTCAGACCTTGATCTTCTCCAGGACACATTCCACTCAGGCAGTGTTCCTGTTGTTGAGTGCATTAGGCCTACTGGTTTTATGGCACTAAACAAACTTACAGGTAGATGCTGACTAGGACCTGATTACTTGTGAAGCTGACCTGACGTTCGATGAAGACAGCAGCTCACCTCCAGCTCCTCTACAGGATTCCATCATTCATACACAGTTTGGACTGGAGATGTAGGATTATACTGATGCTGCCTTTCTTTGTCAGGGACCAACATTACCTGATAGACTGGAACATCTTACTGGTTTTTGCCTCCAGTTGTTCTATTGCTGGGTTGGTCTACTTGCAGAGCTCAGATCTCCCACTGATAGATCAATACTTTTTAATTCAGTTTACTCAAAAAAAAAAACAAACCCTGCTAGTTAACAAACCTAAACCCATCAAGCGATAGAAGGTTGGGGTTTTTTATACTTAAATGTGTTTTTTTATTTTACTGCTTTTAGGTGTTGGTGGGATCGAGGCGGAGGCTGTGATGCTGGGTCAGCCCATAAGCATGGTGCTGCCTGAGGTGGTGGGATACAAACTCCACGGGACTCCAGACAAACTTATCACCTCTACTGATATTGTCCTCACCGTCACTAAGGTAACGGGATGGGAACTCCCACAGCCTTCACAGCAAAACGGTCTCTTTCCCTCTTGTTGAGTCTTTCTGACCCTCTGTCATCCTTCACTCCTATCAGCACCTCCGTCAGGTGGGTGTTGTGGGGAAGTTTGTGGAGTTTTTTGGCCCGGGTGTGTCCCAGCTGTCCATTGCTGACAGAGCCACCATCGCCAACATGTGTCCAGAGTACGGCGCCACGGCGGCTTTCTTCCCTGTAGACGACGTCAGCATTCAGTACCTGGAGCAGACTGGTCAGTGTTCAGCTGTAGACCCTAACTCGCTGTTACAGCTTGGAATTCTCCAGATTGAGATGCTCATGGCAATTCTCACCCGAGTTTATCAAAAAGTTTTACAAACTGATCACTGAATTGTGGGAAACGCACAAGAGTCATGAATCCCTTTGTCTGTGTACGCAGGACTGGTGAGACTAAAGATCCAAAAAGAACCTGCAGAGGAGGAAAAGCTTTAGTTCAGTTGTTAGCTAAACTAATTTCGTGAGCTAAACGTGAAAATAGTCTTCTACACCTATTTCCTGCATTAGCTGCTGATAGAAAATAGACGGGGAAACGATCAGATTAGAAAATCCTGACAGATCTACGTCACACTGAAAATTATGGACTCACCCATCTTGACTCTTGACGGGGAAGACTGTTGTTGGTTTAGTGTCCAGGAAACAGCAGAGCACTTCTCTGCTTTTAGAAGCTAACCATTAGCATTAGCAACTCCACAACATGGCAGAACTCCTTCAAGGGTGTGTTATTTGTGGAGATAAAACATCAATGTTGCAGAGCAAACAGAGTCAGTGGTAGAGTCGTGTTGCTGT
>SSNS01000458.1:27168-83668 GCA_006937985.1 Aphyosemion australe | reverse complement strand
ATCATTTTATCCAGGTGTTGAGGTTTGTTGATTGATGGATCTTGCTGCTGTATGTTCACACATCCATTTATAATAGGATTAGTTTTATTTAGTTATATATGAACCAAACCGTTTGTTGAACATGGCTACCATCAGGCTCGTGAGTCTGGCGTGTCGGAGTGGAGATGGTGATGTCTCCCCTAGTCCTCGGGTTCCCAAAGAGGAGAACTCATTATCTTCATAGGTTTCACAGCTTCTTTTGTCTTTTTACTGAAACTGTCTATTCCACTGAGAACCGATGACAAATAAAATGTATGATTTATTTGTTGTTGCCATGGTGATTGCTTCAGGAGATAATAGTTTCCCTCTGTCTTCAATTAGGACGAGAAAGAGAAAAGCTGGACTACATCAGAAAGTACCTGAAGGCAGTGGCCATGTTCAGAGACTATAATGATGCAGCTCAGGATCCAGATTACACTCAGGTGAGGCTGTTACCTGGACAAGTGCTTTTCATCTGTGTTTTTATAACAGAATAGCAGAATTCCAAACTGCTCTAGTAAAAGCAGACAGAATCCTGAGGTTCTGACGTAGATTCAGCACGTTGTGTTCTGGTTCCTGGTAGGTGGTGGAGTTGGATCTCAGCTCGGTGGTCCCGTGCTGCAGCGGGCCCAAACGGCCTCAGGACAGAATTCCAGTTTCTGACATGAAGAAAGACTTTGAGACGTGTTTGGGAGCAAAGGTAGGTCCCAGTACTACTACATCATAACTGGTCCTAGTACTACATCATAACTGGTCCCAGTACTACTACATCATAACTGGTCCTAGTATAACTGGTCCCAGTACTACTACATCATAACTGGTCCTAGTATAACTGGTCCTAGTACTACTACATCATAACTGGTCCAAGTACTACTACATCTCAACTGGTCTTAGTACTACTACATCATAACTGGTTCCATTACTACTACATCATAAGTACTACTACATCCCAGTACTACTACATCATAACTGGTCCTAGTACTACTACATCATAACTGGTCCTAGTACTACTACATCATAACTGGTCCTAGTACTACTACATCATAACTGGTTCCATTACTACTACATCATAAGTACTACTACATCCCAGTACTACTACATCATAACTGGTCCTAGTACTACTACATCATAACTGGTCCTAGTACTACTACATCATAACTGGTCCTAGCACTACTACATCATAACTGGTTCCATTACTACTACATCATAAGTACTACTACATCCCAGTACTACTACATCATAACTGGTCCTAGTACTACTACATCATAACTGGTCCTAGTACTACTACATCATTTCTGGTTCCATTAATACTACATCATAACTGGTCCTAGTACTACTACATCATAACTGGTCCTAGTACTACTACTTCATTACAGGTTCCATTAATACTACATCATAACTGGTCCTAGTACTACTACATCATAACTGGTCCCAGTACTACTACATCATAACTGGTCCTAGCACTACTACATCTCAACTGGTCTTAGTACTACTACATCATAACTGGTCCTAGCACTACTACATCATAATTGGTCCTAGTACTACTACATCATAACTGGTTCCATTACTACTACATCATAAGTACTACTACATCCCAGTACTACTACATCATAACTGGTTCTAGTACTACTACATCATAGCTGGTCAGATCAAGTAAAGGGAAATATTTACTGAAGGGGCCAACAAGCAAAACAGCTAGAATGATGGAACAGATTATTATTTTTAAGAAAAAACAGCAAGGCAGTGCTTTTGTTTTACTTAATAAGTTTCATCTCTAACTTGTTTCTTGTCTGTGATCTCAGCAAGGATTTAAGGGCTTTCAGGTGGCCCCTGAACGCCACTCCACTGTGGTCCCATTCCACTTTGGTGGAAAGGAATACACATTAAGCCAGGGCTCAGTGGTCATTGCTGCCATCACCAGCTGCACCAACACCAGCAACCCATCCGTCATGCTCGGAGCAGGTGGATTTACTCAGAGTTTTTAGAAACACAGCCATCATTTTTCTCACAAAATGAATCCATGCATGGATCCTTTCATTTCAGGACTCCTAGCAAAGAAAGCAATCGAGTGTGGTTTGAGTGTGAAGCCGTACATAAAGACCAGCCTGTCCCCTGGCAGTGGAGTGGTGACCTATTACCTGAAAGAGAGCGGAGTGATGGACTACCTGTCTCAGCTGGGGTAAGCTGCTCCATGGGGTTCATCTTCATTCATCTCTGTTGGACAAACCTAAAACCCTCTTCCTGGAGAATAGAACTGTACTAAATCAGGAACTGATAGTACTGATAGTAGCTTATGTTAAACTAAACGCCTGTGATGCCTACATCCCTGATCTGCACACGTATGTACCAACACATGCCTCAAGCACCGGCCTCCTAAAGGTTCCAAAGACTAAACAAAGGACTATTAGAGATCGTGCAGTTTCTTTTTGTGCACCGCTAATGTGGAACAGTTTACCTCAAGATATAAAGCAGGCATGCTCTGTGGAGGTTTTTAAAGCTAAGCTAAAGACACTCGTTTACCTTAACTTATGCATCATGAACTCCGGACAGGTTTTATTGGTTTTTATTTTTGGTTTTATAATAATTTTTCTGTTCTTATTTTTCTGTTTTTTGTTCTTAACTGGATTGATGTGGTTTTTTTATGCTGTTTTTATTTTTTACTGTTCAGCACTTTGTTTGAAAAATGCTTTAAAGTTATTATTATTATTATTATTATTATTATTATTATTATTATTATTATAAACCTTTACACCAAAATCAGCTTCAACAGAAACCTACCAGCAGCACAGACATCAGCAGCGGTCCCCGTGCTGCCTGGACGACCTCCTGCTGGAATGTCAGAGCATTTTCTTTCTGATTATTGGTGTAATGCCAAATCAAAGGTTTATAAAATATTTTTATGAACCAAAGTGATAGTTGAGACACTGGAGATGTTTAAAGATGTTACCCTGCTCAGACTAGCTGTTAGCTTCTCAATCTGGTCCTGGTTGGATATAAATACAGCCAAGTATCAGGGGCAACAGTAGCTCAGGAGGTAGAGCATGTTGTCCTGCAATCGGAGGGTTGTAGGATCAATCCTGGCTCCCGGCAGAGAATTCTGCTGTTGTGTCCTTGGGCAAGACACTTAACCCAACTTGCCTGCTGGTGGTGGTCAGAGGGACCGTCACCGGTGGTGCCAGTGGTCGGCAGGCCCCGCCTCTGTCAGTGCGCCCCAGGGCAGCTGTGGCTACATAGTAGCTCATCATCACCAGTGTGTGTGTGTGTGTGTGTGTGTGTGCGCGCGCGCATATGCATGCAGGGGTAGATGACTGATTGTGTTGTAAACCTTGGAGGGGTTCTAGGACTCTAGAATGTGCTATATCAAATACAGGCCATTTACCAAAGTATCATGTGTTTTTCTCTCTTAGCTTTGAGGTGGTTGGCTACGGTTGCATGACGTGTATAGGAAACAGTGGTCCACTACCGGATCCAGTGGTGGAGGCCATAACTCAGGTATTTCTGTTCATTATATTTATAACATTATGTATTAGAAGCTGCTTTCATAAGCTGCCTTGTTCTGCCTGGGCTGGGCCAAAGGTTAAAGTTTTTCATCTGTTACACACACACACACACACACACTTCTTTAATAGAGACAAAACAAACATGTTCGTCTTATTAAGGACTTAGATTAGAGAAAAGTAAGATTCTTAAATGAGACACTTATGCATCCTGTCTCAGCCATTAGAAGAGCACATTTATAACAAATGACCTAAACTGCACATTGATGCTGAAACAGAAACTGTCTTACAACAATGAGTTATCCATGCTCTATTGGCCCGGTAGCCTTAGTTATTTTGCAGCTGTCTTGTCCCTGTTACCAGTACTTTAGTCTTTGTTGTGTTTGTTATGCTGACACTGGTTGGTCTTTCAGGGGGATCTGGTTGCTGCTGGCGTTCTGTCTGGGAACAGAAACTTTGAGGGCCGAGTCCACCCCAACACTAGAGCCAACTACCTGGCTTCTCCACCGCTGGTCATTGCTTATGCCATCGCCGGGACTGTGAGGATAGACTTTGAGAAGGAGCCCATCGGTGAGAATTGTCATACATAAACAACCTGGTAGTGATGAGTAGTATTTGGATTTAATTACATCTCAATAAGACGATGTAAGTGTCTGTTACTGCCTTCACTGTCCAGTTTAAAATACGTCCAAACATTTTTGCTCTCCTGAGGCGACGAGTTAGCTCTGCATTGGCCTGCTAGCTAACAGCTACATGTTATTGTGTCTGAATCAAGGGGGAAACTCCGCCTGCCAAAACTGAATTCAACACGGAAGTGACAAAAATAGCAGTTCCCCCCTCATCCACTAGGGGCTGGCTTCAGAAAAGAGCAAGTTCTCATTGACTCTCATGTTAAAAATGCCAACTTCACAGCAGAAATAAACATGTTTACAGCCTGATGCAAAAACATTTTAGGTTTAATATTTCAACTCGGAGGGAGTTGAATTTTTTTTTATAACGCATCCGTTTAGATGTAATTAAACCTAGAACATAATTAGGGGCGTATTCTTTTGATTGACAGGTGTCAGATGAGCCATCAGCGCTAGCGTCAGCAGCTTGCCCTCCTGCTTGCTCCAGGGAAGGCCTCAGCCTCTGCATCACATTAAAAGTGTTACAGCCTAGAAGGCAAATGGCAGTAGAGCCACTCAACCACGGTTTTCTGGCTAAAAGCACCCGTCAAACTCCATTAGCTTTGGTTAGCACAGTTAGCTTGTAGCTGCATTGGCTCAGGGTTTGATGAGTGTGAATCATCTGCCCCTACCCTCACCCTCAGCTCCATTTATGTATTTTGCTGAAGTGACGAGACTCGTGACGCAGCCAAGATGGCGGTGGATGGAACTCCCACCTGCCGTTAATTGTGTGAGGTTACGATGTTGTTGTCTATGAAACGATGATTATGGATGTAGTGGAACTTGTTAAAATTAAAACTCAGTTGTTACGTTTGAAAATCTCAGGATGAATTTAAAGGTCATGCTTGTTGTTTTATGGAGTTAAATCCAATCATTTCTAACCAAACAAGTACATTTTCTGCTGTTCATTGAAAACCGTCCCAACACAAGGGATTTTCATCTAATTTAATTAAATGACAGGACTCTTTTATGTTCTGTAATATTTCAGAGAGATGAACAAAAATTATGCCGGACCAATTGGTCTTTTGTTCAAAAATGTCAGGTTTTTGACATCAATTTGAAGTTTTGCTGTTTGTATCATTTTTAATTATTAATACAAGATGAAGTCAAACGTAGGATAAAGCATCTTTGAGTGGAGCTTCTTTGAGTTGGGCTGTCTAATCTGGAGTTACACAAGTCACAGTGTTCTGATGTGGTTTTACAGCCTGGACCTCTGCTACATCATCAGCATAAATCTGAAAAGTAAAATAGGATTTACTTCTGTAATGATCTAATACGTCACAGGACATTCTGTCTCCATTTTGACAAAAGTCATCTTTAAACTGCAGTAATGAATCAAAAATCATTTTTCAAACAGAAGAATGACTACCGACACCTTCAGATGCTTCATGTGGTCTTTTCTCTGCCTCCAATGCAGCCACCAACTCAGAAGGTAAAGACATCTTCCTGAGGGACATCTGGCCCACACGGGAGGAGATCCAGGCTGTGGAGACGGCTTTCGTCATTCCATCCATGTTCAAAGAAGTCTATGAGAAGATAGAGGTCAGTTCCAGGAAGCTTAAAATGTTTGCTAACGGTTTGATTTGGGAGAATCTGACAGTAATGTGGGTCGTTGTTGCAGAAAGTAAATGAGCGCTGGNAACTCGCTGGTGGCTCCTTCTGACAAGCTGTACACCTGGGACCCCAAATCCACCTACATCAAGTCACCCCCTTTCTTTGATGGATTGGTAAATATGAACACACGCACACACACACACACACACACACACACACACACACTGTTCAGATACTTTCAATTCTATATTTTATTCATCTTCTTAAGCAACCAGGAGGACATTGTCTCTGTTACTGACCATTTAAAAGGACAGCTCATGTAGATCATCTTCTTCACTTTCAGCTCCTGGAAAATCTTAAAACTCACCTTCAAATAGGATTTTGGCTAAGATGTAAGAACCCTGTGTCTGAATGAGTGAAGTGGCTGAGAGCTTCATAAACTTCACCTTCTGGGTTGGACCTGAACAAACGGGTAGCCAGAGTCCAACTAATACAACAAAGAAAGACTGTTTTTCTTTAGACGAAGTTCTGTTGGAGCAAAATATGAAGACATGATTTACAAGGGATTCTTTTATAGGTGCAGTATGATAGGAATATTCAGTTTTATATTTGCAAAGTAGTAAAATACCCATCAGTCTTAAAGCCACCATTAAGTTAATCACATTAGTAGACCTTAATAACTGCAACACCATAGAAACATTCCCACCATCTTCAAAACCTTTCCAACAAATTGTATCTCGCTGCCTTCATTCAGACCATGACGCTGCAGCCTCCAGAGTCGATAAAGGACGCTTACGTGTTGCTGAACTTGGGCGACTCGGTCACAACGGACCACATTTCTCCTGCAGGCAACATCGCCAGGAACAGCTCCGCAGCACGCTACCTCACTGAGAGAGGGTAAGGGAGCTCACCACTTCATCTGTCTGACAGCTTTTCCTGAACCAAGTCACTCAGCCACTGTCTGAGGGGTGGGGTCACACCTGACAGGTGGATGGTCCTTCACAGAACAGAGAGTTCTTGAATCTATAAAACGTGTATACGCGCTGTATGTCACTGCATACAGAGTATGAGAGGAGGTGAGATTGACAGTCAGTGGGAGCGATAGCAGACCAGATCCAGGATATGACCTTTACAGTGGGTTGGGAATTCATGTGTAGCAGTCCAAAGCTTTCAAGGCAGGATAATTCAAGTGATTTGATCTGATATCATCATATAAAGCTCCAGTTAAATCCTCTCCTGCTCCTCTCTGGTTTGTCTGACAGTCTGACTCCTCGAGAATTCAACTCCTACGGCTCTCGCAGAGGAAACGACGCCATCATGGCCAGAGGGACGTTTGCAAACATCCGGCTCTTTAACAAGTTCCTGAACAAGCAGGCGCCACAAACCGTTTACCTGCCAACCGGAGAGACGGTCAGACGGGAGCGCCGTTAGAGCGCCTTCATGTTTTGGTTTCTCCACGTCTGTCTGATTTTATCTGTCTGGGTTTGCTGACTACGTGTTTAGATGTGCATAAAGTCCATCTGTACTTTTTTCAGTTAATTCACAGAATCTTTAATTATTAACCCAGAACTCTGATAAATCAGCCAGTAAAACCTGATTCTAGCCTCCTGAGGTTAGGTAGAAGTCACTCTTTGATGTTTCTTTGTTTTGCAGCTGGATGTGTTTGATGCTGCGGAGCGGTACCAGCAGTCTGGTATCCCACTGCTGGTTCTGGCAGGAAAGGAGTACGGCTCAGGAAGCTCCCGAGACTGGGCTGCTAAGGGCCCCTTTCTACTGGTGAGACACACACCAGGACACCTCATCAGATGCTGCTCATCACAAGTCTGTCTTAAACAGTTTTATTGTGTTTGTAGGGCATTAAGGCAGTCCTCGCAGAGAGCTATGAGAGAATCCACCGCAGTAACCTAGTTGGGATGGGGGTGATTCCTCTGGAGTATCTCCCAGGAGACACAGCTGACAGCCTAGGCCTGACCGGCCGGGAGCGCTACTCCCTCATCATCCCCGAGCCGCTCACACCCCGCATGATCATCGATGTGAAGGTGAGCTGAGGACACACACACACACACACACTCTAGTGATGTGCTGATGTAAATCTGAATGTCTCTTCCTTCGCCCCACAGCTCGACACAGGGAGAACTTTTAAAGTACGGATGAGGTTTGACACCGACGTGGAGCTGACCTATTTCCGCCACGGGGGAATCCTCAACTACATGATCCGCAAAATGTCGCAAAACTGATGTTTTGTGCCCAAAAGGCAGCGGGAAGGCTTTATATCATGTACCTGTGAACTGAAAAACCTCATCCAAACATTATTCCCAGAACTGATTAATGTGCTTAATCACAGTGCTGCTTTAGCTCTGATTCGAGAAGGTTAAGTGTGTGTGTGTGTGTGTGTGTGTGTGTGCGTGGGTGTGGGTGTGTGTGTGTGTGTGTGTGTGTTTTATGTTGCAAACACACGTTTTTCTGCTTTGTCTGACCTGCAGGTGGCAGTAAAGTAAAACAACAAACACACTAGAAACGGTGCTAATGAATGAGGAGAATTGAATGATTCTGTTTGTTTCTTATAATTAAAACTAGATTAAAATAGGAAACATATATAATATAATATAACACGGCCCAGGCTCTGGTGGAGCAGGGATTCAGAAGAAACCAGAGGCATCTTTAGGATTTACTTTGGGCTCAGGTGAGATTTTTAGGACCAAAACTGTAAAAGTTCCAACGACATTCAGTAAAAAGATCTCCACAGGCTAAGGATGGGATGATGTGGTGGTTCCTGACACTGTTTAACACACGTTCCCATAATTCCACAGTGCTGTACTCCTGCTTGTCAGCGGCAGCTTTAATGTCTGGTTTTTGATGAAATGATCTTGTTTTCCGTCCTAACACGGTGAATGTTCGTGTCATATTTTTTCATGGTTATCAATCCAAAAGCATAAAGCCAGAGTCTAAAAAGAATAAAATATCGTCTCCTGAACTGTTTTTGTCATTCATTTCTGTTCGAGCTTATTTTAAATGTATTTTTAAATCAGTCTAATATAAACGTATCTTTAATTTTCCATGCAGCCCCTGACAACTCTTCAGATATCCAATAACAGAGACGAGATGAAACTAGATTGATTTATTTTAATAGGAAGCCTAAAATAGCCTCTTTAGTGCCATAAATAGACTGCTGGAGGAACACAACCCCCTCTTGAGTTTGTGTCAGACGCTGGTGGAGATAAAAGTGAGTCGTGAAGGACTCTGAAACATGTGACACGAGGACGGGAAATGAGAGCTTTGTGGTCTCCTCTGTTATCTCTGATGTTACTTCCTGTTGTTCACTTCCTGTCAGCCAGCTCAGGCTGAGCGGAGCACTTCTGCTTCTCACGAACACAAACGTGGGTTAAAAACAGACCTCAGCTGTTCTACTTCCATCTAACGTTCTTTGTGACTGTTTTGAGTTACGTCCATCTTTACCGATTATGTATAACTGAAATATTCATTTTTGGGGGTATTCAGGTTTCTATTCCCAATAAAACCACATCTTTCTGTGGTTCTGAGTGCTGCTCTGGGAGTCTGAGGAAGGAAACGTCAGTGTTTCTGTCAGGAAATCACTGACGATCAGGTTTAAAGACAATAATTCACTGAAAAACACACTGCAGAGTTAATATGACATACCTGAAAGAAGAGTTTTTTACCTGCAGATATCTTAATGAGTTCATTAAATGAAACAACTTTACAATAATGGTTCCTTTATTAAAGTTGGTGCATTATTAAGCATTACTGAACAAAGAGTCCCTTTATTGACATTCCCGATATTAACTATTAAGTGTCCTTAAGGTTAGGACAAAGGGCCAGCGGGAGGGTGTCTGCTTAGTAGTGCATTACTTAATATCAACATTAAGCAGTTAATACATGTAATAGTTTATTAAAGCTTAACATTAATTTGTGCATTATTAATAAAGGTACCCTTATTGTAAAGTGTTACCCAAACAAAAACTAAAATTCCTCCCATAAGCCCAAGATATCTTTATTTGATGTGTAACAGGGTGAATAAACATGAGCTCAAAGGAGCATTTTCTACAGGAAAAATGAAATGTGGCAGACTTCCAACAGCTTATCTGTGAACACGACCAGTGTGTAAACGGTGCATTTTTAGGCATTTCTGCATTAAATAAAGAAGTATAGCACGGCCTTGTTGAAGTTTACATCATAACTCGTTATAATAAATAATGGGATCTGTCCCTGGTGAGCTTCCATAGTTTAATAAAACCTCAGATCAACTAAATTAACCATCAATGAGCCAAAAGACAGAAGTAAGTAAACAGTTGTGAGGACCAATTTTGAGTGGGTACATTTGGCTGGTCCCTACTGCAGACCATTGTTCAGAGGTATGGTGTGAGTTAACTTTGAGTTTAGGTTAGGAGTAGATCAGTGATGGTTAGGGTTGGGTATGGGTAGGCATGCAATCAATAAACTGAATTGAAGTCAAATGTATTCATTTGTATTTTTGTTTTGCACACACACCCATCCCAGCCCTCTGCACGGTGGCGGAGAGCTGTTGGTGTGGGCTGGTTTCACCGCCGCAGAGCCAGGGCACCTTGCAGACCTGGAGGTGTTCATGTTACCATAGCAACACGAACACCCGATAGGGTTTTAACCAAGGACGACAACTTCCTGTTAATGCTGCTAAAAGTGATTCAACAAAACAGGAAGTAGACATAGTGTTTTACCCACTGCTTCTTCTTCTGCTTCCTTTTTTAACAATGATCTCGTTTGTGTGTTCTTGTTTTTATTATTCATTTAATTTAAAACTTGATTAAAAAGTAGATTTTTATTTATTTACATCCTGAGATATGAAAGGCAGAGAAACATTTTGGCTTTCGTTTGTCACACGACTGCCTGATTAATGTTTTATCATTTAGAGTTTATTGCTGTGTTTATTAGCAGCCGTGCAGAGGGAATATTAATGCTTTACTATCAGGGTTAGCAGTAAGTTCATGTCACAGATTATTTACAGGCAGTGGGCAAAGGTCAACATGTTTTCACTGTTTTTAGAACAATATTTAACTTTCATCTAAAACTGATCTGAAGTCAGGTTAGAGAGGTTAAGTGCCTCGACCTTCTGGGTTATTATGTTGTTTTACTGTCTTTAGGTTAAAGAATAAAAAGAAAATGTCAGAAAATTAAACGCAGGGGGAAAATATCTGTTTTTCTTCGTCCTTGAGGAGGTCCTTCAGTTTATGTCTGATGTTCTGGTGAAATACAGAGAAATAAACATCACAACTGAATGTTTGTCAACTTTCTTGAGTTTCAAGGTAAACCTGACTGAACGGTTTAAAATTAAGATGTATTATTTATTGTCTCCAAATAAATAAAACCTTCTGAATTGATCAAAACGGAGAGCTGAATGAGCTGAAAGCTGAGACGAGTGTCTGATACCATCCTCCTCCTCCTCTTCTCATTCATTCTTCATCATGTGCCGCTCTGGTATCAGATGTTTTTACTCAAGTTTCTGTTTTTTATGACTTTGAGGCCATTTGCTTCAGAATGTCCCTCCATATTTTTGTTGCTTTACGTGTTTGGACAGTCTCACATCACAATTATAAATATACACATGCATCGCTGCACCACATCTGAGCCTTGAGGGCTTTTCTAATCATCTACTAGACTTTGACCATCGCTGCATCACATCACATTTTAGACCTATTCATAATATATTTGTCAAGTAATACCTGTGTTTGCTTCAACCGTAACTCAGAGAGCCAAAATGCTTAGATGATCAGGATCTTCTTGCTGTGTGACGTTTTATCAGACATTTGGAGCTGAAACTGTCTGAATAACAGAAACAGAGAAAGGGAAAAGGCCGCTCTGGGAGAGGAGTGACGTTTACCATCAAAAGTCAGTAGAGTGAACATGCACAAGGTTCAGAAACCGTAAAGGACCAGAAACACACCAGAGGAGGAAGTGCTGGACATGCAGATGACTAAAGAAAGATTTGCAAATATTTGAATTATTCAAAACTTTGACAAGGGTGTGCTTAGATTTACTTCCCTCCTGTATTCCAGTGTTTGGACTCAGTGACATCATCTCTGTCAGAGTCTCCCATTTTAATCTAATAGTTTATATAGACATATACACACATTCCAATTGAGTTCAGTTCATTATGCCAATTAGTTAAAAGTTTCCTATAAAAGGAACCCGCAGATGGCATCGAGTCACTTTGTGTCTTTACAGCAATCCTCATACTAAGCAAGCATGTAGCGACAGTGGAGAGGAAAACTCCCTTTTAACAGGAAGAAACTTCCAGAAGAATTTGTGTTGGGGGGAGGTGGGGTTGAACTTCAGCTTGTAGAAAACTAACATAACTGTGCCCAGCTCCTGCAGAGTTTGTTATTTTCAAACGACACTAAGTGGAATTGTGCTTTCAAGCTGTTTGTTTTGAAGGGAAACATGAACCCTCTGTTATTAAATGAATATAAATCTGTACTAAATCTACCAGCTGCAACAAATATCAAAACTATCTAGAGTTCAAAGTCCGGCTCAAATACGTGACGATGAAATAAAACAAACAGATAAATAACACAATACAAACAGTTCTCTGTGTGATTTATTCAATAAAATTCAAGTAACACATATTAGTGCTATTTGATAAATCAGTTGACACAAACGAGGTTTCCCCTCTTCAGCACTAACAATCACTGCCCTTCATGTGTAATTCATGATTAAACGTGTGAGTAAATAATGTATGCGAGTCCCTCTGGAGGCGCCCCTGAGATCATCACTTAGATCGTCTGTCAGTGAAACATTCACACCTGTTTGGTTCCTCTCTGAAACAGAATGAGCCACAATAGTGCTGTTTGAGGTAGAAACACCACTTCAGCAACGGCTGAACTGGGATCAGATGAATCCCTGAAATAACACAGTACCACAGGGTCGGTTAGCGCCTCGCTTCCACGCTTTCACCAACATTCACCTCTTTAGAAACACACATGTTTAATGTGATGTTTAAAATATCTCTTCTCTATTAAAATGGAACATTAACTTGAACATTTTTCCATCTAGATTTAGTAAATATGGAATTTATATGATAAAACCAGACGGTGATGCAGGATAAGAGTTTTGTTACACAATACCCTTAGAAACCGCTGAACTGGCTGCTGGACTAACGTGAAAACGAGGTGTGAAACCTTTAAAGTGCACCATAACAGCATGATCACAACCAGTCATTCATGTGTTCATTCTGTTTCTCATTCTGACATAAACGTCGTCACAGATCCCACCTCTGATCGTCCTTTTGTGTGCAAGTGAGTGCAGATAAATGTGCAGATTTCCAAACATCTCTAAAGTTAACATTAATACCACATAATGTCAGTAACACACAGATAACGTGACATACCAGAGTTGACTAGAAAACACACCTTCATCCTCCTCCAAACAGACAGTCCAGGTTCAGTTTCAGAACAGACTCCGGATTAAAAAAACAGTTCCCACTGACAGTGAACGTCTCAGAACATCACTTTTGTTGAAGGTAGAAAATGTAGGATTCACTGAATGGAAGGCAGGAATAAAACTGCTGGGTGGGATCAGTGGATCACAGGATGAGTAAAAAACAACAACCCAGAAGATGTCTGCTCATTTCTACCAAATACATGAATGGATGGAAGATTTAAATAATCAATATTCTGTTTTTACAGAAGATATCAAAGTGCTGCAGGTTCCTAAACACAAATATAAAGCTAGACGTTGATTTATTTTACAGTTAGCTTACAAAGCTAACGCTACAGTCACTCTCATTCCAGTTTCTCTGTGTGCAACTAAAGGACAACATAAACACAGAATCAGAACCCTTTAGAAGAGCTGGACTCAGATATGAAATGATTTAGAACTCACTGACATTAATAATAAGGCCGGGCCTTCTGTCGTGCAGCTTTTAAAGCTAAACTAAGCTAAATACTAAGTGCAGTACTTATTTTTTTAACATCACATCATCAGATTATTACTGTCAGACTGAATCGGTGGAGGTTCTGTTCCTCTGAGACTCTGATTTGTGCCAGTGGGTCAGAACCAAACGCTGAATGGAGGTTGTGTATTTGCTACTACTAAGTAGTAGTAGTACTTTCTGCCCCTACAAAACACATCCGACAAACTTACTTCACATTCAGTCAGTTTAAAGACACAACTTTTTGACTTAAACACGATGATTCAGAATCCAGCTGATGGAGGTACAATCATCACTGACAGTTCATTCTGATTTGGGAGGCTGCTGTGCATCAATTAGGGATGCACCGATCCCCTTTTTTCACATTCGATACCGATATCAGAAGTTTAGTATCGGTCGATATCGATCTGATATGGAAAAACACAATTAAACTGTATTACATAATGAACTATTTGTTACTATATGAAAAAGACTGGGATCATCCTTTTGTACAGGGGCCCAAAAGTTCCAAATTGCCGATCCTTTTGCTTGTTCCATTTTGAAATCAGCCTGGGACTGTAGCGCATGACGTCGTCACTCACAGCACATAGAAATATACTGAATAGATCAATTCTTATGGATCGTGTCCATAGTCCCGATCTAGAATTTTCTTCTATATCTGTACCGATACAGATATTAAGATCGGATCGGTGCATCCCTACAAACAATATGACACAGCTCTGAGGATAGCAGCCTTAGTTTCAGCTTTCACAACAGAACTCCTTATGATGCAAAAAGCATCAATCGGACATTTTTGAGTGTGAGCACAAAGCTCTAGTGAGCCTCCTTGTACTAACTGGCATTTTCAATGCAAACCCTCCATCATGAAAGAGTAGACTACAAGCAAAAGATGCATTCACTGCACCATGTTTATGTTTCACAGCTAACTAAACCAATAAGGTATTAGCAGGACATCATAATACACTTTTAAAAAACATCGTTGTGAAAGTAAGCATGGCTTTTTAATGACAGGGCTGGTTTGACCGGCCCCTTCAAAGTGCTTTACAGCAAGACAAGGTCTCAGCTGTCTCTGGTTATAAGGCCTCCCCACGTTGTGTTGCAGGGGAAGAGGAAATGACAAGTGTTCCTGAAACTCATAGGAAGGTGAAGTATCACTAACAAAGGTCATGACGGCAGATTAATTCATCATAAAACAATGGGTTCAGCTCAAGTCATGGAAAAAGATGTTTGAAAAGCTACAGATGGAAGCAAAGTGCAAAGGCGATTATGGGAAAATGATAGGAAATGTTTTTGAAACCACGTGACCAAAAGGTTAGAATGAAGTGTTCCATGAGTCCCTGTAGGAAGCTAAATCTATCTTCTGCTCAGCCCAGAGAGACGCTTATTATCCCCACTAGTCAGACATCCTGTTGGAACATGCTTGAGCAGCTCAAGGGAAAAAACAAAAAAATAAAAACCTGGCAAGGTCTTTCAAAATCCACTCATCCAAGCA
Organism: Aphyosemion australe; assembly: GCA_006937985.1. Classification (NCBI taxonomy): domain Eukaryota; kingdom Metazoa; phylum Chordata; class Actinopteri; order Cyprinodontiformes; family Nothobranchiidae; genus Aphyosemion; species Aphyosemion australe. The sequence goes on along the minus strand of SSNS01000458.1, from coordinate 68,518 downwards.
GCCTCCTGTGGTGAGCTCATAATATGATGTTTTCATCTCCTCTCGTCCCCAGATTCTTTTCATAACTGCTTGATTCTCAGTCCAAATGGGTTAGAACACAGGATACACTTGGAATCAGAGGCTTTTTTCTTGTGTGCGTCTCATTGCAGTATGGCTCTGTAGGCAGGTGAAAATCATCCGTGATGACAATTCAAACCAAATAGAAACAGTCCCTTTGATTAGTGGCATTTCAAGTGCTTCTTGAGGTGCTGCTTCTCTAGATGGTGTTTCTGGGGTCCGTAGATGCAATTAGCATGCCAGGAGAACCACATAATGATGGAGATGATGGTTGTCTGGAGGAGGAGCATCACACCGTAGGTAGAAGCCACGGTAGGTCCAGGTAGACGTGAGAAGGGAGTAGGAGGCAGGAGTAGATCTGGGCTGAGAAGGATAGCCCTCACCTCAGCTTGGATCATCTGAAGTTCATCGAGGATGGACAAGAATGTGCAGCAGTGGAACCACTGGTGGCTGTGGCCCCAGATGTCGAAGCGACCTGGGGCTAGCCGCTCAGGGAACTTACTGATGTTGAATAGCGCTGACACCAGCAGCCAGACACAGTGGCGGTAGAAGAAAGTGGACATGGGAGTGGAAGCAGCAAAGGAGGACGAGGTGTTGGAGTAAGGTGATGTGGTGATGAGGCGGTAGAACACAGGTGTGGAAGAGATGAGGAATGGGAGGAGGAAAACCAAGGTCCGTATAATGTATCGATGCTCCCTCCACCTCTGACGAGTATTGCAGCAAGATAAAACGCAAATGATAGCTATGACACATGCACAGGGCATGTAGAAGATCTCAAAGAACATACTGTACTCTGGCATTGCATAAGATGTAGGAACTCCACCAGGCTCATGGTTCAAGCCTAACTGGGAGCCATTTTGGCCTCCTTTTGCCACTATCCCTGCCCGAGGATGGATGTAGTAGTAGTACGCCAGGGATGAGCCAACTGTGTAGGCACTGATGGTGCCGTAATCCACAAAGAAGCAAACCTCTCTTACTACCAGAGACATTGAGTTCAGCAGGTGGGCCATGCTGCTGGCCATTAGCAGACAGAACACCCCAATAAAGTAGGTCCACAGTGGATAGAAGAACGGGGCTTCAGCATCAGGTGCACCATCCCATCCAAACACCTCCACAAAATAATACGCAAAAATGAAAACAGGTAGGAAGTGTGTCCAGAAGTTGCCTGTTTCGTTGGTGGGCCTGAAGGCTGACCATAGGCAGTCCCTCAGGCTGTAGTTTGGAAAGCGGTAGCCAGTCAGGATGAAGTTTTCTGTAACGCGAGGCGGCACATCCGTGTGACTCACAAGAGCCAACGGCTGACCACAGTTCACAAGCATAGTGACTACACACAATCTGGACTATCAAGTAAAACAGATGAAAATCCTGCATTTACTATTCCAAACTGTTCCGTGTGTATTGCTTGTGTGTGTGTGTGATACTGTTGATCACAACATAGTTCTAGGATGCAGTTAGTTTCCTAGGTGGGTAAGTGTGCTCAGTCCAGATCCATCTGGCCCACTATTCAGGCTTCAGGCCTCAAGAGCAGCTGGCAAACCCAAAAGGCAGAGCAGGCATTTAGCCCATCAACATACTGAGAGAATGGCCAGGGTAGAGCCGTTCTCTGACAACTGGGCCTGTGACTTAGTTCTTTTATTTGTCTTCTTTTGGTTTTCACTGTGATCCAACAGTCAGCAAAACGTCCACTTTTACAAAGTTGATCTGCCTGCTGCTGGCCTTGTTATTTTGCATAGAACTGCAGAAAATGATCTTTGTTAAATTGTGTCCACATTCAGGTGTCTTGTTGTGCATAGTTGTATAGCAGCAGATAAAAACGATGGTCCCTTTCCCCTGTTTTACAAGGCTGGAGAGCTCATCCGTGGCTTTCTGATGGATCTGAGCAGCAGAGATGCGTCCATTAAGCTCCGTGGTATGTAGGTCATGCTTCTGCAGGCTCCTGCTCCTCATGCCCTTGGTCCCCAAGCTTGTGTCCACGTCCGACTTCCAGTTCATTCAGCCGGCTCGTTGCAGTGCGGCTTGCTGCAGTGAGAAATAAATCCATTGGTACAGAAGGAAACGCGGGCTGCCAGAATGAAGTCCTTCAGGGCAAGGTCACTTTAAAGCCGCCTCTTCCAGCAGGAATCCCTGGGTTCAAAGCTCCGGTGGCGGCTGACGGAGAGCCCAGCGCCGCGCGAGGCACCCGGCATTTCTACTAAACACTGAGAGGAACGGGAGGCTGTCTGACAGGTACACCGTCAAGGTAAACTCTCCACGGCACCGCGTTTCCTGCTGGGACTTTCAAAATAAAACACGGGACGTTACGTAATAATGCTAAAGCTTGTTTCTAGCCTAAATAAATCGAACGACACTAAAACGTGTAATTTTACTTGGTCTCTTGAAAAATCTAAATAAGCAACACTGATAAGATCAGCAGATTAATTTTATAGTGAACTGTGAAAACAAGGCAACACATTTTTATTCTTTATAGCACAATGTGAATAAAGCCACCTTGTGCTAAAACTCTTATTACATATTTTAAATTCATCCAAACCTCTTACATGTCCCATTTATTTGATCGTTTACCTGCGCTGCTGCATCTGTTGCTCTACATCTTGGTACCATAATGAAACTTTCTTAGTATGTTATCTGAAACCTACATGTACATAAAACTATAAAACAACCTACAGTAAAAAGCACATTTTGTCAGATGTTATCAACATAAACTGATTAGAAAACATCATAACCAGGTTACTCAGAGGAGTTATGGAAGATTAGAAAGTGTCTCTGTCAGTTGTTTGTTGCTTTTAAGAGGCCAAAAGTTCCAAATGAAATGTAAAGTGTCTCTTCCAGTGTGTTCCTGTTCATCAGAGACACACTGTACCAGCAGTATCTGGCTTGGAGTCAAGATAATGTTCTTAAAACATGCCCATTACTGACAACATTGTTGTGGAACTGAAACAAATCTCTGCCATATATGAAATGTAAGGCCGAGTGTGTTATTCCCCAGAGAGAGAGAGAGAGAGACACAGATTCAGACTGCAAAACGTCAAAACAACATAATACTTAATTTGGATGAAATACTTACAACAGCTTCATTAATAAATAAAGTCACAATCAAGAAGTGGGAAGTTAAGAAACTGATTTGGGTAGTGTGAGTGTGTGTGTATGTGTGTGTGTGCGTGTGTGTGTTTGTGTGTGTGTGTGTGTGTGTGTGTGTGTGCGTGTGTGTGTGTGTGGGGGGGTTACACAGGAGGAAAACCTGGAGGTTCCAATAAATTCCCAGTTAAAAAGAAAAAAAAATCAATTTCCATGTGTCATAAAATCCTTGTCAAATATGATCAGAACAGCCCTGCATCAGGTTTACATATGGTTGCAAGTGTAGTAATATCAAATTGTGAAATTGATAACTTGAACATTTATAGGTGTGTAGTTAATTAAGTCACATACAAAGTATTATCAGTATAATCTCATGTTGCTGCAGTTATTTACTAAAGCACAAAAACATCAAACATACTGATAATAATGATATTATTATTATAACAATAATCATGTTTCATTTATTTAAACTGAACATTTGCAAGGTCAATTAAAAAGTACATCAGGAAAATAATACAGGACACAAATAAATCAAACCACCAAAGCATGTTTTTTGTTACAGGATTAAGATCTTTCTAGGATTGTTAAAGTTTCAGACTGTCAAATGTGAAATGACAAATCTGTCATAGTTGTGACACTTGGGCAAGACACTTAACCCACGTTGGCTGCTGGTGGTGGTCGGAGGGGCCGGTAGCGCCTGTGCGCCACAGCCTCGCCTCTGTAAGTGCGCCCCAGGGCAGCTGTGGCTACATTGTAGCTCATCACCTCCAGTCTACTGACTTGATTGTGTTGTAAATAACCTTGAGGGGTTGTAGGCCAAATTGCCTGCACTTGTATAGCGCTTTTCTGAGTCAGAGGACTCCAAAGTGCTTAACGGCACATCATTCATCCATTCATGCACACATTCATACGCTGGTGGAGATGCTCTACTGTACAATGTGGCCACAGCTGCTCAGAGGCACACTTACAGAGGCAAGGCCTAAAGAACAATTCATCAAAACTGGGTGTTTGGTGCCAAAATTTTGATGTGTTTTAAGGAAAATCCCACTAGTTTTCTGGCTTACAGCTGATGTGTTTACCCAACATAATCAGCCTGAATCAGACTTGTGTGCCTAAATCTGACGTGTTTGAGATCAGAAGCTGCTTGTGGAGCTCTGATGAGTCTGGATCTCAGCAGTGAGACCAAAATGGTGTCCAGGAGAGCAGCTTCATTTGCCTGTGTAAAATCCCATAAAGCAGCTTTAATGTTGAATGCGTTTTTAAATACACACTACTACTGTTTTAATGAAGTGAAATAAAATAAAACATTTTAAATGCAGTTTAATCAGATTTTTGAGAAAATTAGACATATTCGTTACAGTAAATATAAGGTAGCCTTTTACAAATTCATATTTAAAATTTCGTTTTTATTTTGAAAGGCAAACCTGCAGACTTCCGGTCTGGGTCTTGTTAAGCACGTGCATGAAGGCGCTCGACGGAGCGAACTAAATCAAAGGTTCTGATCGGTGACCGGGTTCCCTCTCTGAGCTCACCGGGGAGGGCTGTTAGCGGTCAGGGGACACACAGAACGAGGACACCGGAAGAGAAGGACGTGTCAGTGCTGTTATCTCTTTAAAAGCACACTCCGTCCCCGTTAAGTAATCCCGTTATTGCACTGCTCAATCCCCCCACCGACCGGTGCAGCGTTAATGCAGGCAGCGACCAGCTTGAACGTGCCCCCCACTCTACCCCCATAAAGAGACACATTTGTATTATTGGTTGTGCCAGTGTTATGTAAGAATGAGGAGATTTTTTGCTATTTTTAAATTCTTCTTTTTAAATTGATGATAAAAAAACATCCTGAACTAGCTGATGCAAAAGGGGACCACCAAGTGCAGGTATTATTATATTTTTCAGAGGTCTGCTCTATTTAAAGTGCTTGCTTTATTAATTTCATGTGTTTAAAGCAAGAAAAACCAATGAAGATAGAAAATAAACAGGAAGAACATAAGAAGAAATAACAAATAAAGGCTCGAAATATCTCGCTTTGCAGGTCTATCTCTTATTAGTTTCACCTTTTAGTTCATCACTGAAATAAATGAACGTTTTATTGCCTTTCAGCGGCAATGCGATGTCACTGGATATAATAAAATAAATAAATAAACCTAAAACAAAGTGTTCAGATGGAGGCAAAGAGGAAGATAGCAATAATTGTTTTAATGAAATCATCCATTAAAGGGGCCGTATCATGCATGCTATTTTACAACTTCCAGAACAATGGCAGGCACAAATGATAGAATATTACCCTTAGCACTATTGAGATGTCATTTTTAATTAAATATTAGTTATTTCTTATGAGCCATTACTTCACCCTGGAAATAAGATGCTGGGATTCGATCAGATGTGCTTCCTGCCACAACTATTTGCATTTATCTGGGCTTGGAACTATCTGAAGGATGACACTGGTGTGTGCCTCCTTGAGGCTGCATCATAGTTATAAGCATATATAGTGTATTTAATATATAATAGGATAAATACTGTGTGAATTGGCTAATGAATAGGACCTGGGTGAGGTTAAAAAAGGTGCCATGTAAGTATACTATTTACACCTATTTTTATAATTGCCCCAACTTATTATTAATATCTGTTTATTATACTTTTATTATTGTTTTTGTGGACAGGACAGCGTTAACAGATCTGACGTATAGGAGTGTGAAGTAAGACTTCAGGTGTAAACAAGACACATTTGCTTAACAAGTATGCAGCCAGTCACTTGACTGGTCATGTCTTATATCAGGAAACACATTTTTAATCTTTCATATTTTCCACACCCATAAAAGAACTTCCAGGGGCTCACTTTTATTATGATGTCTGATTTCTTTCAGGTTAAAAACTAATGAGTGCTTTAAAAATGTGTAGTAATCAATACAAATAAGGTTGTCTCTCTTTACTCAGGGTGGGCACGCACACACACACACACACACAACCTCAAACTTCATCTTCCTTATATGTGCAGAAATGCAGCGCTGTCAGGACATGTTTGATTCCATATTACTCAGTGATGCACATCCCGGCATGCAGACACCTACAGTATCACCTGAGGTATGTCTTCTTCATTTTTATGTCCTCTCCTTTCCTCCCACAGACATGCATGTCAGGTCAATTGTAAATAGCTGTGGATACAAGCATCTGTAAAATAAATAAACATAAATACTTAATAAACTCAAATTGTGCTTATTAAATTTGCTCGTGTTGGTAAACATCTGTTAAATGTGTTTTATAGAAATGTTAAAGCCAGATAGCAGAAGACACCATGGCTTGTTTTATGGTCTTGCTGAATGCTGTGTTTGTCGCCTCAACGCACATTAGAAAAACTTAAAAAGATCAAATAATTTCCCTTCACCTACTGAAGACATAAACCATTTATTTACCGTTTATGTCTCTAACAGATGCTTTTATTAAGGGAAAAATTACACAGGATCTCCTGGGGGAGCCCAGTGAGTTGGGGGGGGGGGGGGGTTTTTTTGCCTTGGCCCCCAAAATGCCTTGAAACGGCCCTGGGTGTGGGTTTTGAAGGTGATCTGAATCGTATCAAATATAAATATTACATGTTTATACATTTTTGTTGTATAAAGGTAAAAATGTGCAGTAGAATAAATCTACCTACATTTTCATTTTCAAGCTCTTTATTTTGTTTTCTTGTTTTTTATTTGACATTTTCCTGTCCTGTCTGTCTCTTATCTTCCTGCATCTCCTAATCCTCCAAAACAATTACTGCCTGGCTTCCTACTTTTTCACCTCATGAGCTACTTTTGATCTAAGCAGATCAAAAACAGTAAGGTGAAGAGTCACCGGGGCACGGGTGATGAGCTCTGCAGCAGCGGAGTGCGTCAGGCTCAAATAAAAAACAGAAAGAACCAGAGAATATGAGCAGACATGAACGACCGCGTGTTTACTATATTTTTTTGGTGGCGCCACTTTGAGAATCTTACTGTGGCTGCGTGCAGGACGCAGCTGCCTGGAGCACATCAACAATCAGCTCTCCGCTCAAAAGAATCCCTGAGAGTCCATATAAATCATGTAGAAACAAGATCTTTTTTCAGGCTCCCCCTGGGTGTGTAGTTGAGGGCTTCTGAAGACAGGGGGTGAAGATAGGAACCCAGATCATTTTCTACAAAAGAACTTAAAAGACTCAGACACAGAAAGTAAAGAGTCGTTACATGAAGAGATAGAAACAACTGTAATATTAAAGAAAGGCGATGTTCTCAGAAGCTCATCAAAGGTTTATTATGTGGAGAAACATCTTGGATCTGGGGGGTTTGGACAAGTTTTCATGTGTAGAATTGAAGGAACAGATGAGCTAGTAGCAGTACTGGGGGTCCCATGTGATGAAAGTCTCGACACATGGGGTCTGACCTTTTTGTTTATAAGTCGTGACCTGTGTCCAAAAGATGAGTATGAAGCTGTCAGGATCCTTGTAAAGCTTCTCGGTCTGCCTGACAGTTATTCCTTTAGCACTTGAGACATTAGAATGGCAAGTACTTACATTTTGTGTGCAAAAGTATTTAAAATGACTCAATAATGATACCAATTATTCCTGGTGAGCTCAATAATCATGTCGACTGCAAATAAAAAGTAAAAAGTAACACGAAGGATTTGCAGGAGCCGATGTAGACTTGGGACTACATTATGACAAAGCACTGCTGTAACCCATAGCGCATGGATCTAAAAAGGTTCCCATCACTAATATTTATTTAGTACAGGTAACAAAGATATGCTCAATGCATCAGAACCGCAGGTCTGTCAGCTCCTGGTGCTTTTATCTGTCAGTTTGTCCCAGAATCTGCTTGGAGACACGTGTCTTAACAGCAAAAGGATGTCTAGGAGCTGCAGACACAGAGCCAGATATTTAAAAGCACAGGAAGGGGGCACCAAAAGAACATCCAGTACCAAAGGAAGGAGCTGGGCTCCAGCAGAGGAAGGAACTGAGATTAGATGAAACCTTCCCTGCTCCCACTCTCAATCTCCAGCTCAGGGCAGCAAACAAAGATAGGGGATGTGAAAAGACCCCAAGTCTCTCTCTGTTGGTTCCAACATGGTGTTGAAGATGTTCTCTCTCTTTAGTGGGAGATCTTAGACCCCTCTCACATTTTCCCCTGCCACACTTCCTGCTGGTGGGTGGTACCCTCATCCGCTGGTGCATTGGTGGTTCCTGGTGTCTGGGGCTGGGTGTTTGGGCATCTGCCGGCTTGGTCCCAGTGGCTACATGGTGGGGTCTGGGCCTTCTGGCTCTGTCCAGCCTCTGTCGAGTTGTGGTGCCCTTGGGTCTCAGGTCTCTGGGTCCACCGGCTGCTGGTGGGGCCTGTGGGCTAGTTGGGGGGGCAGCTGTCCCTGTGGTGATCTTCCTGGGGTTCCCATGCTCAGGGGGACTTCTGGATGTCCTAGGCTTCTCTATGTATGCTACAGGTCTTGAGGGCGGGTCTGTGGCTCCTCACTCTTGCTATTGGACTCTCCTGTAGAGAACCCTTATATACATACGTATGTGTGCACACTGACAGCTTTACTACTGCCTGACGGGACATGGGGAAAAATAAGATCATAAAAAACCTCCATGAACAACTGCAAGGGGGCTTTTATATTAATCAGCTAGCATGTGGCAACAAAGGGAAAACAATGAGAGGAAATAACACATTTCTCAATATAGAAGGGGCTTTTGTTTCTGGCTCAACTTCACTTGTAATTTATTTTATTAAAGGTTAATTATGGAACACAGACACTATGGTGACATCTAGTGTTCACAAGTGGTATTGCAACAATAGAACAAATTTTCCAGTGTTGGTTCACTGCTGATACATGAAGTGACCAGCCAGCACCATGTCCAGTGACGAATCGTACAGGGTAATCCAATCCAGATTTATTCATATAGCACATTTATCAACAGCATGAGTGCTGAACATGAACGCTCACCACGAGTCTTGTACCTCATCTTTGGAACACACAGCAAGAGTTGATCAGCTGAGCGGAGAGACCTAGGGGGAGCATATGAGTTGAGGAGTTCTGCTAGATAACCAGGAGCTTTGTTATGGACAATTTTGTATGTAAATAAAAGAATTTTGAATTTCACCCTATAGGACACTGGGAGCCAGTGCAGCTCGGCTAGAACCGTGACAATGTTTCTTTGTCCCAGTGAGGAATCTGGCAGCTGCATTTTGGACCTTCTGAAGGCGGCTGATTGCGGACTCTTTTACACCAATGAAAAGGGAGTTTGCATAGTCAAGTCATGAAGTTATGAAGGCGTGAATGACAGATTCCAGATGTTTTCTTTTCAGGATGTTTTTTAGAGGCCTTATTCTACGCAGATGAAAATAGCAAGATTTCACGGTGGCATTTATCTGTTGGACTAGTGACAGATCTGTATCTGATCTCACCCCCAGACTGATCGCCGTGGCTGTAACATTTACAGGAAGAGGAGGGCCTGAACCTGCTATTTTGCTTACAGACCTAGGGCTGAAAATGATAGCCTCAGTCTTGTCCTCATTTAAACTGAGAAAATTTGATGATAGCCATGCTGTAACATCTGAGAGGCATTCCTCAAGAGTGCTAAGAGACCCAGGTTGATCCAGCGAGAGGTGAATCTGACAGTCATCAGCGTACAGATGATAATGTAGGGAGTGTTTAGCAAAAATAGAACCGAGGGGAAGGATGTAGATGGTGAAGAGTAGCGGTCCAAGGATTGATCCCTGCGGAACACCCCATGGAAGTGGCAGATAGGACGAGGAGTGGTCACCAATGTGGACACAGAAAGATCTCTCAGAACATCTAAAAGAAAATCTGAGAAATCGCTGATAAACACAGAGCTAAATAATAGAAGGGCAGTAACAAAGAACAACAAGCATTAGGGAAGAGACTTCCACTTCAAAAGCTAATACTTCAAAGCTTGATGGAGCTGTAAAGTCCGACAGGTGCTTGATGTTTAGTGACGCTTTGTACAAAGTTAGTAGGCCCCCTCCGCGGCCAGAAGGCCTCGGTTCATTCAGCACCAAACAGTTAGTTGGACAAAGCTCAGATAGAGAGGCAAACTCACCGGGACGAACCCAAGACTCAGTCACACAGAAGATGTTGGCCTCTTGGTCAATAAAATGATCCTTTAAAAGAGCCGTCTTGTTCCCAAGCAAGGCTCAGAGAATCAGAGTGACGGTGGCCATTTTCGAACCTCGTAGGGTAGCGGAGGTTAGCAATGTTAGCTCCACAAGAGCAGCACAGCCAATGGTAATAATCCGAGGAGACATCAGAGGCACCAGAGGGCTTGATCCTGCTCTGCCAGTGGGCCTGGATGGGGTAAGACTGACATTCACAAGGACAGCAATCCAGAGACAAAGCTGCAATGGTAGAATCCATTTGCTTCCCGGTAGAATCTATCCGGGGCTGCCAGGACGAAAAAATTCTGCGGCTCCTCCACCAGTGGCCTCCCCGCTTGCCTCGCCTACGGTGGAGCTTCATCCGATATGAATGCCTGAGCTGAAATGTTGGAACAGCAGCAAACAGGGCGCCAAAGGATTTCCTGAAGTCTGTGGTCAGGAAGGGAGAAGAAACAACGTTCCGACGAAGATCAAGGAGGGTAGGTCTGACGTATGTAATCCCAGGACAAAACGTAGCACAACAGCAGCAAACAGATAGTGCAGAGAAGAAAAACAGCCATAGACCAAGACGAGCAACCGCGCCAGCAGCAGTAACGGGCGCCATCTTGAGATCAGTGACGAATCGTACAGGGTAAGGAATTAAAAAGTTTATTTTACACAGTATTTACCGTTAGAACGTCTTCTGGACTCAGAATCACCCGCTTGACTTGTCGACTTCGTTATTTTACACAGTCCCAGCCTCGCCTTGCCGAGCAGACTTTTTAGCGCAATGGTGCCCTCTAGTGGCTGGTAGATGTAAACATAAACCCAGTGTTGTGCCCGTCAAAATAAAATTTTGATTATTATTTTTTTTAAATATAGCTTTTAAAGGAAAAAATGATGAACTCCTGATGAAGGTCTTTTGACCGAAAGCTTGAGAATAAAAAACTCTGCAGATAGAAGTGTGCGGATTTTTTGCCATTTTGAAGTTCTATACCTTATCCAGCACCTTCACACAGATGAGCGGTGTTTTCTCTTCTTTTTGAAAAGGAAAAAATGTACCTTCATTCTGCACACCTCTAAACACCCCGTGGATGTATTAATTTATTTATTTATTTATTTTTTAATCTAGTTTTTTATTAAAATGTTCCATATTCCACCTTTAAGTCACTCAACATGTTCAACATTAGGCTGTTAGACTCTGGTCTAAACAGTGTTTGACTTGGGTATCAAGCTCAAATGTAAACAGCAAGGAATCACTGGAACATTACTACTTTTTATTTTGTGGACATACAGGCGTCGTGGGAGGTTTTATAACGATTAACTAATCAATTAACTAGCAGCTCGTCTGTAAACAGAAGCTTTGGGCAGTCCTGACAGGCTGGAAACCAGAAAAAAGTGGTGGTAAACGAACCAAACACTTTTTCTGGTTGATTAAATATGCTTAGTGGCTCATTCCTGGATTACACTTGGTGCTCAGGTATTATTTCTCCCATTCTGATTACCCATCATGCATCTGTGGTGAGGTCCAAACCCACCACTGTGCAGTTCAAACAACTGTTTCCATTTAGCGGTGATGGATGGTTGACTTCTCATATACGGGGTCACAAAAGTCAGTTTAATGGAGGAATTATTTCTGTTGAGACAACCAGAAGTAGCAATGCCTAATGAGCTGAAACCACTGAAACTTTCTTTGTGTGATTTCAGTAATCCCCTTAGATCTGTTATAAACACACCCCTCACATGGCCCCTGGCTTAAAATGAACTGATTACTGTTGTAGCTAAAAGACGTGAGCTATGAGTCCTGCAGTCCCAGCGTTTTCCTCTTCATCATGTCTCATTTAATCCAAGTTTGTCATCATGTTGGCCTGAAACAGGAGATGAGTGTTTTGAGAATCATTTATTCAAGAATGATGTCATCTGTGTACAAAAAGAGCCAGATGTGTCCAGCATAGCTGATCTGTGTCCACCTGAGTTAGAGAGAAACAACAACAACCTGATATTTTCTCTTGAATATGATGATAGAACATGGTGTTGTGTCATGAAGTCAGGCTGATGACTGGGAGCTGTTGACTTGTTTATTGTCTGATGATGCTTTTAGTTTTCTGGTGGAGTGGTGTGTGTTTCTTGGACGAGTCCTCCTTCCTCCTCCTGTTACTCAGGTGGCTCTGCTGCAGCCGGTAGGTTTTTCTGGCTTGGACTCTCTCTTTGTCCAGAACCTCTGTGTCGTCTAGAATCTCCAGGCCTGGGATCTGACTGATCACATAAAGCCTGAGAAGAACACGGTTTGGTTAGTATGAACGAGAAGTTCGCCTCGTGTTTATAGCGTTAACATCCTGAGACTCAGGCAGCTGCTGTGTGGGAACTGTGAGCAGTAGAAGGGTCTGTATGTTTCTACAGTGTTGGAGATATGACCCTTCACTTCCTGTTTCTAAGAGATCGTTTCAGCAAACAAACGGAAGACTATGGAAGCCTGGCTGTCAGTTTCCAAAATGCCTTCAACTTAAACGATGATGGTGTAAAAAACCATCAAAGATCATCAGTCCATCCCTGTGACCAGTTAAAGCTCCTTCAACTATAAAGCTCCAAGAAAAGTGATTTTTCTGTTATTTAACCACTCACAACCGCAGTGGCGCCCCAAGGGGTGGCCCAGGGGTGGCCATGGCCACCCCTAGGAAATTGCTGGCCACCCCACTGGCCACTCCAGAGTAGACCAGTGTTCTTTAATAAGTCATACTAATGTTCACACGAACCATATATTTAATTTGTTTAATGAAGACATTTAAAACCCTATAAAAATTGTAAATTTAATAAATAAATAATCAGAATTAAAAAAATGCTTATGTCACTGCTGCTCACCATTTTCAAAACAAAAGATTCAATTACCAGAGTCCTTGTGGATGTTTTAGTGAAGAAACAACAGGCGAATTGAGCTGTTCTAAAATTCTAAAATAAATGTTGAAACAACACATAAAATAACTGTATCAAATGATTTTTTCTAAAATGTTTGTGTTTCTCAAATTTGATGTAGGTGTGTTGGACGCATATATATATATATATATATATATATATACTTTTTTTTAAAAATGAAAATCAATAAAGGAGCATTTATTTCATCACCACAGGCTAAACTTTCCCAGAGTTGCCATGAGGATCAATTTGGCGTGCCACCCCAAAGTTTTCTCAGGTCCCATGGCCACCCCTATGAAACTTTTCTGGGGGCGCCACTGTGCAACAGTTACGTCCTACACAGTGTGTGACCAAATAAAGAGACATAGTGATATAAATGATCAGAAGTCACAATGCATCCCCCAGGGAGACAACACAAAAAGCTATTACATTTCAGCGCTGAAAGGTTTTGCCAATAAACAGCAGACCAAGAAGATAAAGGAGACAATTGCACGGCCCATATTCAACATGACAGTGACTGTATCATGTTGCACAGCAAGCTGAACTCTAGCAAAGATATGGAAGCCTGGCTGTCAGTTCAGTCATGTGAAAGAACACCTCCACCTTTAGTCAAACCAGGTCAGAGTGTTTGGTAACATTTTAGGTGTTCTCTGTGATGAGGAGAAGCTACAGACCGGAGTGGTGACTTTGTTTTACTGCTGTTGCAGCGATGAGCCACAGGAGGGTGCAAATAATAAACTAAATGACTACTTTTACTTCAGTGTTGAGTAATAAAACAACACAAACCTAGAAGTTTGCTTCCTTTTGCCAAACCTCCAACCTTAAAGTAAAGGTGAGATGCTCACCTGTAGTCCTGGTACTGGGTCAGACTTCCCCCATTGAAATAGCTCGGTGCTGCCTCGTTGTTCATCATACTGAGGATCCTACAGGTAAAAACAGGCATAAAGGCATCAGAAACCTGCTGCTTCCTGCAGAACGACACAACAGAGCAGAATGAGGTCTACTTGATGCCGGGGAACTTTCTCCTGATCTCCTCCACAAACACAGGAAGGTTGTTGATCTTGTTCTTGTTGATGCACACGGTGGTGACACTCGGCATGTAGGGGAACTTGATGTGAGACGTGTAATTATTGCAGTCCAGAATCAGAGTGCTGAGCTTCTCCAGCCGTCCCAACAGAGCCGGGTTCCAATAAGAGCAGAATGAAGGAGAACAACCACAACTATAAATCAGCTTCAGGGCTTCTCCTCTTCCTCTGACGGCTCCAGCAACCACAAATGTTCTCTTTGTCATCTTCTAACGTTCCTTCGTATGATTCACCAGAACTGCAGAGCAAAGCCACTTTCCTCTGATATCAGTGTTATTGTTTTCAATGAAAACACTGATCGTTCATTGTTGTTGTTGATTCGTCACATTTATAAAAGCCTTCCCCGTCCATGACTACTTCTCTTCATCCCTCGCTTTTGCCCCTCAGCTGATGGAAGATCAGCTGATCTCACATCTGAGGCTCCTCGTGTGTTCTTGATGTCTGTTTTCTATTTTCTATCTTCCTTGATGTGTTTTTATGTTTTCACTTTTAGGACATGCTTGGACTGAATGTGACTGGATGAGCACCATGTGCGGTCTTTAACGACCTTAACGAAGGAGTTGTAGATGACTACAGTCCTGCTAGCGTTGGGTAAAAATACCATGTCTAAAACATCTGTTTGTGTTTTAAACCCATTTAGTAAAGATCTGCAGCTGTGAAGCAGCTCGTGGTCACATTCATTAGTCATACTTTAGGTAACATAACATTTCTAACTCAGACATGCACTTTTAAAAGATGTTTCAACATTTCCTCAGTCAGCTGTGTTAAGGTGAGGAATAGAGTTGAAACCTACTTTGCATTTTTAAATGACAAACTAAACATTTTTACTGTAAAAACTCAAATACTTTAAGCTAGGCTGATGGTAAAGCAGCTGATGGGGGTATTTGATGAAACTGAGAGACTGGAGACCAAGGGTGTGTCTGAATCCAGGGGTAGGATGCTTGTGAGGATTCAGACACACCCCCAAAGTCTGATGAACCTGATTAAAGCCCGTTAGCCCAGAGAGAGACTTGATGCTGACAATGTGTTGCTATACTTTACTTGTCTGCTGGATTAATGAGTTAAATTCTGGATTAATTTGGGATTTTCAGTTGAATTCAACTGTTTCCCTTCTATCTGTTACTGTGGTAATCAGATACGAGGGTCACAGCCATCAGCACCTCGTCTTCTCTCTGAGCCAGTGATTTATTTAAAACTGTTACTGCCTCCAGTTTGTCTGTTATCATGTAAATACAAGGCTTCATGGATGGTTCTGAAACCTTGGCTGGAGATGAAAAGGATACTCATCAAGTAGGTTGTAACTCAGGTCCAGAACCTCCAGCGTGTCCATCTGGGTAAAAATGGCATCATATGGGATCTCGGTTAGGCCCTGATAAGCAAATGAAAGCCAATGAAAGCCTGAGGCTTGACTGTGTTGGTGATCCATGACCCAGACAGAGCTGCTCCTGCTGAAGGGGCGTTAGGACATGACCAGAACCTACAAGCAACAGGAAGTGGTTACAACACATCAGTATGGAGAGAATGGTGCAGACAAAAAGAAACCAAGGTCTCAAAAAGGTCTGACTAAAACCACAAGCACACAAGCGTCCCTGCAGAAAGTTTATATAAATGTTTATTTGTCTTTTTTTCTGACTCGTAGTTAAAAGTTTCAGAAAAACAGTTTTTATTTAATACCAATGTGTTTCAGCTTATGGCCTTCATTAGAGGTGTAATAAACGGACCAATCACAGATTTCCACATAGATAAAGCAACCAATGAGAGCTCAATGAGGCAGGGTTTAGGTCATGGTTAGGGTGTTTTAATTAACTCCACAGGTTTGATTTACATAAAAACATTTCACACCCAAAAAAAAAAACTATCATTAAGACATAAATGAAAAATAAAAATAGGATTTTAAAAATACATAAAAACAAAAACTGAGATTTAAAAGGATAGCAATGTAGAAAATTCTCCAAAAAAAAATCCTTATAAAAGTTGAGAATCCGGTAAAAAAAACGAAAAAGAAAAACAACCAAATTATAAAACATTTACAACATATAAAAGATCTTTACATAAAACTAAACAGTTACTTACATTATTATTACTTCAGTATTATATTAGAAGCATTTTGTCCCAAAATAAAATAAAAAATACAAGAAAACATGTTCAGTTCTGTTTATTGCATCATTAAATGAAACAAATCCCACTTTTCAGAGAAAAAGAAGCAAATGACCGGTGCTGCAGTTACAGAATCACAACATTCAGGCAGGAATCATTTATGATAGTTAAACAGTTTAGCAAACCAAAATATTTAAATATTAATAAGAAACAACTGCAGAGTTTAATAGGGTTCTCTATTGTTGGAAACCTATCAGATACATCATGTCAGGAGTCTAAATGCTTCCAGGAACGTTTCTAACACCAAGTAAAGGGAGCTTTAACATGCATGTTTATGATTAAAACACACACACACACACACACACACACACACACACACACACACACACACACACACACACACACACACACACACACACACACACACACACACACACACACACAGGGTCTGTTTTAGAGCGACTTACCGGCCTGCAGAGGCTCTGCTGCTGATCTTCACCACAAGCAAACATCTGAGAACTGCAGCCCGTCTCTGTAAAAGGACCTCTTTCATTCCTCAGTGGGAGATCACATGATGGGGATAATCACATTGCTGCTTAACCTTGTGGTTCCAACCCACTGGTCCTGCTCTCAAGAACACAGAGCTGGATCTTCAAACTGGGACAGAATCCAGTTCCACAAGTGTCAACATTAAAACTAGTTTTATCTTTTGGCTCTGTAAATTCTGGAAAAACATTTGGATTCCTGTAGATTCTTGTAAATACAGATTTAAATGCATTTACACTTGAAAATGATTTTATCTGTATAAACTGGTGTTCAGTGAAGGCAATATCAACACTTTAATTCTAATAAACGTTCCCTAAAAGTATCTGTTCACATGATGATTTTCAGAATCTGGTCATGTTTTGAACGTCACGTTGTTTGTGTGGCTTGTACCTTTTGCTAAAACCAACATATTTAAACAATAAATGACCTGCCATTGAAAAACATCTTTCTAAGTCAGAGGACTCCAAAGTGCTTTACACTACAGCGAATCATTTACCCATTCACACACGCTGATGGTGATGAGCTACGATGTAGCCACAGCTGCGCTGGGGTGCACTGACAGAAGATTTTGATGTTCACTGCCCAGTTTAGCTCTTCTGTTGTGGTAACATATTTCATTTTGATATTAATATTGATAATAAACTTTAGTTATAAAGCATTTTTAAGCAAAATTACACAGACTACATAATAAAACAGTAAAAACAAATTTATGAACCAGAGCTAAACCAGATAACAGCAAGCCGACAAAATGTAAGACGTATAAAATAAGTTAAACAGCGCGTCTTAGAAAAGCCACTCAGATCTACGTCACACTGAAAATCAGCATTCATGGACTCACCCACCATGTCTCATGATGGGGAAGGCTGTTGTTGGTTTAGCATCCAGGAGAGAGCAGAGCACATCCAGGCTAGTAGAAGCTAATCATTAGCATTAGCAACTCCTCCAGGCTTGTGTTATTTGTGGAGATAAAACATCAACGTTGTAGAGCAAACAGAGTCAAGGGTAGAGTCTGTTAGCCAATCAGAGGTGAGATGTTTGAATATCAGGAAATAAGTCTCCAAAACCGTCCGTCTTCTGCTCTCCTCCCCTGTGGCTCACTGACCTCCTGAAACAGGAGCACAGGAACTTTTGTCCCACAGACAGTGACTCACAAGGCATTCATCTATACTGGAGACCACTGCAAATGTACTGAAAAAATGAGAGAACTTGGTCTTTAAGACCTGATGTGATCGGTATCTGTAGAAAATCTAAAAGGGACCATTTAAAGCTTTATATTTCAGTAGTAGGATCATGACATCTGCACGTGCTGCATGCAGCAACCAGTGTAGAGGGTTGGCCTGATAAGCTTAAAGAGTCAAGCAGCAGCATTCTGCACTAATTGTAGCCCCCTCAGTGACTTCTAAAGTAAACCCTATGGCAATAGTCAACATGCAGCAGCATGAATGAGTGGAGGTACCTCAGAAAGACTAAAGTGGTCGGCTATGGCCACATTCCTGAGATGAAAGAAAGCAGTTGTCATTGTCTCATTTATGCAGAACTCAAAATAAAGTGCTGAGTCAACCCTTTTCATTTTAACTTAATTTATTTGTTATTCAGTTATTTTCATAAAAATTTGAAAACAGGACTCCTTTCCTCTAATCACTTTACACAATTAACCAAACACCCGATATGCAGAACAACCCAGTGTGTTTGCTACAGGAAGCATTTCAAAGATATAAATATTATTTAGTTCTCAGGTCACTAATGCAGGCTACCAATGATCGCACGCTGTTTCAGTCTACTATAATAAATTCTACACACATTTGTAAAAAACGTTTCTTCAGAAGTGGAGCGCTGAGCTTTTCTCAGAAACATTGTTTGAGAGCATGGTCATAGGTCATGGGATCATCCAGACAGCAAAGACTAGCGTCATGATTACTCTGAGGTATACAGAGAAAACATTAACAGTTAACATATCAAGCTCTGCACAAGACTGATGCTGCAGACTAAAACCATTCAATGTGGAAAATCAGAACAAAATAGTGTTTTTCTAACTGGAACATGGAGACAAATGAAAACACTTGAAGTAACTGTGGAGAAAAACCAAAGTAACAACAAAAAAACAATACTGTAACTCTAATCACTTTAGGGCCAACATTGGCAGAGAAGTTAAAGGGACACAACCCTAAGGGTTAGGTCAGTTTTGGCTTGTTTTTAGCACCCCCTAGTGTTCGTTGGTGAAGTAAAACTTATCTCCTCACTGTGTGTTTGTCTTTTTAACACCTTAATCTAACTACTGAAATGTCTCCTCAGCCTTCATTAGTTTCTACGGGAGTTATTCATCACTAAGTTAAACAAATCAGCTGTGTTCATGATCTAAAACATGCAGGAAACATGCTGGAGCCAGACTACACATCCAAGTAGGTCAAGCTCAATTTTTTCTAAGTCCCAACAGACCGGACCGGCAACTGTGAAGTTGCAAGTGGAATATTCTGGCCACAGGGGGCGACAGGGGCTGGGTGGCCTTTCATTAACCTTGTAAAGGGTCATTTTAGCACAAACTGGCTCAAGAACATGATTTAAAAATATTAAAAAGTGGCAAAGTGTCCCTTTAAGTGCCTGCCCAATAACAGGAGGGTTGCAGGTTCACACCCTTCTCAGTCTGTCGCAGTTGCTGTGTCCTTGGGCAAGACACTTTACCCTCCTTACCAGCTGGTGGTGGTCAGAGGGAGCAGTGGTGCCTGTGTACCCCCCCCCCCCCCCCCCCCCCCCCCCCCCCCCCCCCCCCCCCCCCCCGCCCCCCCCGACTCCATCAGTGCGCCCCAGGGCAGCTGTGGCTACATTGTGGCTTATCATCATCAGTGTGTGTGTGTGTGTGTGTGTGTGTGTGAATGATTGGTGTGTTGTATAGCACCTTGACCCTTGGAGCATTTGCATGCAGTAGGTAAGAATTCTCTCTGGTTAAACAGAACATAGACTTAGAAAAACAACGATGGCATCAAATATCAAAGAAAATCACAGAAACAAGATTTTATTCCTGAAATAATGTGTCTGAGCATCAGTCACTCCTACAGCTTCTCCTCCTCCTGCTGCTGCTCTTCATGCTGCTCCTCTGGTTGCTCTTTCTTCTTCTCCCACTGCTCCTCCTGCCTCCTCAAACTTTCACTGAACACACAAAGTGATGACTTCTGCTACTCTTGCAGTCCCTGATTTGCCACTTTGCTCTCCTCCACACTAGTACACACTTTCTGCCTCCTTTTCTTTTGGACTGGGGGGGTGTCTTTCTCCAGTTGGTGAAGTCAACCGGCTCTCCGCCGGCCCACTCCCACCGCCCTCGACCCTCCCTGTCATTCAGACCTTAAGCAGGAGAGGGAAGATCATTATTTTTCTTCAGTAAAAACAGAATGTGAGTTTCATTCATACAGAAATACATGAGCTACACCTCAGTTGAACAAAAAGCTGCTCTGATCTAAATGTTTTCTTTTGAGGAAGTAGGAGAGGTGGTTCTCAACCACCTTATATGAGGGACATTCACCTATCCAGAAGGACCTCCGACCACTGAAGTCCCACAGCCAGTCCATGTCCTCTTTAGAGGTCACGCTCACAAGAGTGCCCTTGTATCTGATAAAAGAAAAATAAATCAGGGACAGAAACCAAATAAGTTCTTCTGTGTGTGTGTGTGTGTGTGTGTGTGTGTGTGTGTGTGTGTGTGTGTGCGTGCGTGCGTGCGTGCGTGCGTGCGTGCGTGCGTGCGTGTGTGTGTGTGTAACTCCACCTCTCCCTGCAGGCCCGGTTAGCTGCGCTCCACGTGACCCTGTGCTCAGTACCAAGGATGTAGCATCGTCCACCATGGAAGGTCCACCCACGAGGACACATGTTAGATTTCATCATCTGAGGACGTGAGGGTAAACCTCTGAATTCTTATTCTGATTATGCTAATCCCTTAAGTTCATATATTGCATAATTCATTAGTCCAACAAAGACTAAACTGCCCTAAAAATATAAAGCACTCGGTTACATGATGAAGCATTCAGGATTGTGAGTCTTACCTGGTCCGTTGGTGCCCAGAGTTTCCATGACACACCATTGCAGTAAAACATTTGATGGGTGAGCTGGTTGACCTGCAACAGTCCCATTCGTTCTGGTACACATGGTTTGGGAACAGAGCTGTCAGCTGTTTCCTAAGGGTCATAAATAAATTGGAATTTGCTTTAATGGCTTTAAATAGAAGACATGAGTTAGTGTGTCTGCTGCTGTTCTAGAGCAGGGGTTCCCAAATCAGGGGTCGGGACCCCAAATGGGGTCCCCTCAAGATTACAAGGGGTCCCCATAATTTTGTCTTTGCTGAGGTTGTGAGGTTAGTAAGATTTTATTTGTAAAAATTACACTAATAAAATCCCAATAACACACCCTACAGTATAATCAGAACTCCATATAAAAGTTATAACTCTGTATGTCTGTATAAAGTTTGCAAATTATCACATTTAACGTGTTTATGCGTGTAGGAGTTGGGGTTGGGGTCCTGGCTTGTCTTGGACACAGGCAAGGGGGTCCCCAAAGAAAAAAAATTGGGAACCCCTGTTCTAGAGCAAGAAAAACATTTTAAAGGTGCATGAGGTAAAAAGGACATCCTGTGGTCACATGTGAGTACTGCATGTATCGAAACAAATGAGTGTGTGTGTGTGTTTGCGTGTGTGTGCGTATGTGTGTGTGTGCGTGTGTGTGCATGCGTGCCGTGCATGCATGTGCGTATGTGTGTGTGTGTGCGTGTGTGCATGCATGTGCGTATGTGTGTGTGTGTGTATGTGCGTGCGTGCGTGCAAGCATGTTCATATGTGTGTGTGCATGCGTGTGTGTGAGTGTGTGTGTGTGTGTGTGTGTGTGTGTGATGAAGTCCAGCTAATTTTCTAAGCATATTTCTACTCACATGCTCTGAAGGTATTTCTATTGTTGGTCTCAGGATACGTCCTGGAGGATGAGGTTTGGTCTCCATGGTAACAGCTGGGCTGTGCTGGCCCTGGCGCTGTGGCCCCCTGCTAACCACCTGGATGTTTGCCTTTCTGTTGTTCCTGGATTGGGAGGTGTTGTCCTCCACTTGTAACTGCATGATCCCATGATACTAGAATGAAATAATGAATGGGATAAAGTGTTTCTGTGATATTCAGAGATGTCAGGTTAGCATCAGTGGCTGCAGCTACTTACAGTGTAAACTATATCTGTTCCATTGTGAAACACAGATGAAGGAGCAATCTGGAAAACAAAACACAGATGCCTTTTCTATGAAGTTATAAAACTGGAGGAGTAAAGTTAGAATAACTAGATCAAACCTAAATGATGATGTTTAAATTCTTACAGATTTGGGACTGCCTACAACTCTTAGTCTCTTCTTAGGAAGGCTTCCTTCAGGCCTGGAGATGCTGTCTCCTCGTGTCCATGTAACAGATTCTGTGCCAAGGGGAAGTTTCTCCAGCTGGATGGATCCATGCTCAGGATACGTGTCTGATGGTATCTCCTTCCCTCCTAGAAGAGGAGCCTGATGGTTGTGGTTTACGCCACACCTCTCTGAGTTAAGTTTCAACAAGTTAGTTTGTTTGAGGTTTTTTTTTTCTTAAAATAAAAAAATTCCTAACTTTTACCTCTTCCTGAGTCTCTGATGATGAGTTCAGCCTTTTGGATGCTTCCAATTACTGCAGCTTCTGGAGATACGAGCAGTACCTCAAACCTTTCATCAGCCTCCTCCATGTGGTCCTGAATGAGTTCCACCAGCCACCTCTGCTTCGTCACACCTAAAACAGGTTTTAGACAACAGAGAGGGTTTCACGCTCTGGTGAATGTGAACAGAGTCAGTGATTTGGACATCTGGAGGAAGCGAATTCCTGAGGGAAAAAAAGCTCCGGTGCACTTGTTTCAGGAACTAGAAATTTGCCAGATCAGAGTTGAGCTTCAGACGACAGGATTTGGAGTCTTATTTCCTGATATTTGGACATCTCACCTCTGATTGGCTAACAGCAACATGACTCTACCACTGACTCTGTTTGCTCTGCAACGTTGATGTTTTATCTCCACAAATAACACAAGCCTGGAGGAGTTCTGCCATGTTGTGGAGTTGCTAATGCTAACAGTTAGCCAAGACGTTCTCTGCTGTTTCCTGGACGCTAAACCAACAACAGCCTTACCTGTCGTGAGTCAAGATGGGTGAGTCCATGAATGTTCAGTGACAGTGTGATGTAGATCTGTCAGACGTTTCAAATCCTAGCGTTTCACCATCTATTTTCTATCAGAAGCTAATGCAGGAGATAAGTGTAGGAGACTATTTTCATGTTAAGCCTGCATGCTAAAC
The DNA here is from genome assembly GCA_006937985.1 of Aphyosemion australe. Classification (NCBI taxonomy): domain Eukaryota; kingdom Metazoa; phylum Chordata; class Actinopteri; order Cyprinodontiformes; family Nothobranchiidae; genus Aphyosemion; species Aphyosemion australe. The sequence goes on along the minus strand of SSNS01000458.1, from coordinate 45,332 downwards.
TCAGAGTGACCGATTATAACCAGAAATAAGATTTTATAAATGTTTTTCAGTGTTCCACACCTTTAAAAAGAAAGACAGGTTCAAAGCACTAGAACAAAACATCTAATGCTTAAAGTTGGTGCATGACAGTCTCACTCCATCCACTCAACTCTACAAAACATAAAGGCATATTTTTACGCAGTGATCTCTACATAAAATGATAACAAATAAAGGATTGAAATATCTGGCTTTGCATGTCATGAGTCTATCTCATATATTAGTTTCACCTTTTAACTTAAATTATTGAATAAATTACTATTAAACTATTAAATTATTAATAAATTACTGAAATAAACAGACTTTTGCACCATATTCTACATTTTTAAGTTTCACCTGTAAGTCTTTGATGTAAAATATGTTGCTGGAGAACAACACACTTTTGAAAATTATGCTATCAATTAACTTTAATTGTGCTCATTCAGCTAAAAACCACAACATATTTAACCTCGAGATAGTCCGGCCAGACCCAACAACCACAGATAACCACCATGTATAAACAGACCAACCGCAGTATTTTAAAAGCATAATCCAAACCTGGATCAAACTGAAGGAGAGATGATGGTTTTATGAGGAAATCTTTCCCAGCTATTGCTGTCCCATCCTTTACCTGGACAAGAAAAGGAAGGTGATAGAAACACGTCCTCTATGTGACTTTGGAACTGGAAAAAGCTGCTTGTGATACTGGAAATGTTTAGTAAAAACAAATGCACACCAGTAGACCACAGTTAGAGATGGAATATGCATTTCCTCTCAGTTAGGGGTGGGTAATTAATGAATACTTACTTCAGTAATTACCAGTTACCTTGACAGTGACATACGATGACTCTGCTAAGTTCCCCTTTCGGACGACCTCCAGTGAGACAGATCCCTGCTCCTCACAGGCGGAGAACTCAGGCTTGGAAAACTCAACAATGGACCACTTGAATTCAAGTCTGCAATGGTGAGAAACCTGTTCAATAAAATGATCACCAGAGCAGATTCTGGAATGGTCGTCTCTCCTTACGTGTGAGGAACCCCCAGATTGCCCAAAGGATCAGACACTCTGAACTGCAGGCTGTCTGAGACGGCGTCCCCGTCCAGGTTGATGATATAAACTATAGCTCGTTTATTAAGCTCCATCTGAGAGAAACGTTGCGATACAAAACTACCTGCAAGAACAAAGGCACATTGTTGTGTTTTACCACTCAGAATTACTCCGTTATCTGGATGAAAACAAGCAGAAATCCTCTTGACCTGTCAAGGTGTTTTCAAGGTAGCCAAAATAAGGGGCACGAATAATGGAAAATATTAGCTCCTCATCTTTGCTATCGAGATCTTGAGCCTTCAGCTCACGAGATGACAAGAAGATCCCGTATCGGCCATCGGCCAAAAGCTCTGCTTTCCAAACTGGGAGCAGCTTCTCCACTTTAGGAGATGATGTGTCCAAAGGCTTGATCTGTAAGGACACCCAGCATGACGGGACCATGATTTCATCAGTTTTTTGTTTGACATAAGATTAGTTCTGGTTACTGGCTCTGTTTCAAACAACATAAACATTTTACAATGTCCCAGTTTTTAGAAAAAAAGCTGAAACTGAGCCCGTTGTCACCCACCTGAATAGTGAAGAACACAGGTTCTGTTTGTAACCGTCCATCCAGCAGGAATCCTCGATTTGTGCTGTCGGAGGCGGTGAAGGCAAACCGGTCGATCTGTGAGGGCCCCCCATTGTGTTCATAAATCACTTCTAGTTCCTTTATGTCTCTCTGGGTGAAGTTTGACCCAGCTGACAGTGTGGTACCAGATAAAAGTAGATTACCATAATGAGGAGGCAGGCGGAGGGCAAAGGTCAGGGCACCAGGTGGGGTATCAGGGTCAGACAAGGACAGGCTATCAGGACCGAGGATCATGGAAGATCCTTGTGGGACTGTGAGGTCTTTGTAGGAGGTCAGAGATGGAAGAACACGATCCACCATTTCTACTCGAATGTCAAAGCTTCCTTTTCGACTAGTTTTACCATTACTAACAACAAACCTGCAAAAATATTAAAGAAAGTGGGTGTTAGCCTACTGTATCTGACCTCAGACTAGACTTGGTGAAAAATCTTTGATGGAATGTATTGCTAGGAACATTACTGGTTGATGTGAGGTGGCTGAAGCATGACTAAAGTGTTTTTCTGCTCTAACAATCATTCACTGAAAACACTTCTCCATGAGAACAACCCATGTCATTTCAGTCACAAGTGAAAGATTCAAAAAGTCGATTGAGTACTTGTGTAAACAAATTCAAATTTGCTTCAGAAATCTTTTGGGACTCACTGAAAAGTCTCTGTTGGCTTGCTGGCTCGGTTGTCATGAACATAAGCAACAAGGTTGGCTGCTATGTCCATCTGGCTGAAGGTGGAGATGACCACTCCAGGATGGGCTAGGTACTCTATGTGTCCATGAGCGGGTGGGTTGGTGATGACATACTGAAGCGTCTCTGGTTTGTCTGTGCCATCGGTGGCTAGCAGAACATCTGTAGTGAGAACAACTCGATCGCCACGGCTGACGTTTGCTGGCTGCATGAAGATGGCAATGTTTCCTGAAAACCAGCAGTAAAAAGTTAATGGTTGGAGCTATGAGCACTCTAGAATACACTGGTAAGCTAAAGCATCATGACTAACCCATCATAGCCCTGTATTAAAACTGCAATAGCAAATTTCAGAATTTTTTAGATTAAAATATATTATTTCATGCCTCTTAGAAAAATCTAACATAGTATAGCTATAAATATATTATGGAGAAATAAAAAGTGAAAAAAAAATTAATAAAGTGGTTTTCTCGAATTAGTCTAAAAACCTTCGTTAATAACACGGCTCGGATCGAACGCAATTGTTAGACCACCTGGTTGTCGGTCTCACCGAACCATCACTCTTCCCTGGGTCCTACGCTCATAACTCACTCTTGTACAGAACACCACTGGTGTGAGAGGTTCGCCGCTCAATAATATCAGAGAAGGAGAAACAGCCGGCTGCTACCACTTCAACTTTAGGACAAACTACCAGAGTCCCAAAAAGAGAAACACCATTTGAAGTCACGGACAACAAAAGACATTTGGACGTAGAAAACGGCGACTGGTGTTTAGCGCTATCTCGTTTCCTCTGACAATGCAGGTTTCTGGTTCTGGCAGACACAGCCCGGGGATTATACCCGACGGGAGGGGTGAGTGTTCTGTGACTGTGTTTGCGTTTCAAAGCTAGTTTGTTCTGTGAATTTGTTATTGCAGCTTTAACCTGGTATCTACACCAGGTTCTCCACTACTAGACACCATATTAAACCCCAGATGTTGACATTATGTGGTTTGATTCTTTCTCAGTGTTTTAGCCAATGAACCGGCAAGCAGCAGACAAAGAATTTCATTTCTCAAAATGAAATTGATCTAAATCTGTGATTAATGAAGAATTTAAAGATCAAGTGCACTAATAATTTCAACACATTTCTAGTGTTTTTTTTAGTATAAACGAATGCTTGTGAGTCAGTCTCTGTGGGGAAAAAAGCTCTGGCACTCCTGTTTCAGGAAGCAGACGTTAGCCAGAGGAGAGAAGAGCAGAACGAGGCAGGATTTGGAGTCTTATTTCTGGATATTTAGACTCTCCTCTGATTGGCTAACAGCAACACGACTCTACCACTGACTCTGTTTGCTCTGCAGCGTTGATGTTTTATCTCCACAAATAACACAAGCCTGGAGGAGTTCTGCTGTGTGGTGGAGCTGCTAATGCTAACAGTTAGCTTCTACTAGCCCAGATGTTCTCTGCTGTCTCTTGGACGCTAAACCAACAACAGCCTTCCCAATTGTGAGCCAAGATGTGAGTCCATGGATTTCAGTGTGATGTAGAATTTACTTGCTGTTCTAATCTGAACTTGTCATCGTCTATTATCTATCGGTGGCTAATGTAGGAAATAGGGCAAGAAGACTATTTTCATGTTGAGCCTACCATTCAGAGTGACCGATCATACTTTAAAAATAACAAGTAAAAAATGGGTTCTCTGTGAACTTGGCCTTTAAGGACTATATTCCAGTACCTTTTTCCAGTTCTTTGACTAAGATCTGGAAGTGTTGTAGAGGTGAACGGTTCTTTCCATCCAGCAAGTGGAAAACAAAGAAGTCCTGTGTTTCAGTAGTATGGAGGTCCATGTGGACATAACGCAAAAGGTTCATATTCACCATATCCTGACTACAGTTCCTCCCAGTTATCAGAGGCACCCACATCTGGCCTTCCTGAGGCAGGACAAGTCACAGTTAGAAGCACATTTCAATCAGGTTTGAAATTATTCTTTAGAAGCTTTTCCTAAAACCCTGGCAGACTTGGATACAAACATATAAATGAAAAAAGTAGTCTGCACCGTCCTAAAGTAGGATTAACAACAAACAAAAAACTAAAAGGATTATTTGCAAACAGGTGATCCAGAATACTGATAAAGATTTAGACATAGTCTCTTGATAGGTTTGACCTTGATGCAACACTTCGTGAAGAATTGTCATATTATCCCAACCCCAACTCCTACACTAACATTTAATGTGATCATTTACAAACTTTAAACAGACAGAGTTATAACTTTTAAATGGAGGTCTGATTATACTGTAGGGTGTTACTGGGATTTTATAAATGTAATTTCTACAAATAAAATCTTGCTAACCTCACAACCTCAGCAAAGACCCCTTAGGGGTCCCGACCCCCAATTTGGGAACCCCTGATCTAAATCATTGTTTTCACACGGTCACAAGACCATTCCTACACAATAAGGTCTAATTTTACATAATAAAACTAAACAGTTTTACACAAGTAGTCCTCAAAATCTCCCAGCAAACACTGGTCTCAGGTGGACAGATGCTCAAAAGACATTTTAAATGTATAACAGACATCAAAGAACAGACTTCACCAAACACCACATGAACTGTAGTCGATAATATATAACTTTAGAGAGTTATTAATGAAGACAACCTTGATCTGCAGCAGCCCTTTGGTTGGAAAGGTCTCAAATATAAAGATGAGCTCTGATGGGGGGGTGTCTCCGTCCTCAGCCAACAACGAAACACTGGATATAATCCTGGTCTCTCCTGGCTCAACCTCCAGGCCATTGTTCCTGAAGATCATTAAATGGACACAAAGGTTACGTTGTCTCTACTGCCAGTCCTGAAATGATTTAGTTAAACTGGAACTAATGAATCGAACCTAATGACACGAGGTTCTTCATCGTTCACCGGTTGTACTTCAACCATCACCTGCCTCTGGAGCTGGTGCTGCCCATCGGTCAGCTGGATTGTAAAACTATCCTTCATATTTTCAGAGTCATCGTGTAAATACATAAGATCCATACCTGCAGGACAGTGGCAATAGTTGCAGTATGTGAATTGGATTCAGTCTGTTGGTGTCTCCAACATTTAGCCCCCTAACTCTTTACTGCGTTTACAATTTAAAGTTTCCATTCTTCATAAAAAGTACATTTACCATGTGTAAAATGTTGATATATTTACCATTGTTGATGTCTGCCATGGTAAAGTCATGCACAGAGGACAGCAGGCTGGCTCCCGGCCTCTTGCTGATTGGTTTATCAACTTTGTGGTGAATGATGCTCCCATGCTGAGGAGGTCTGACCACAGTGAAGAGCAGGACATTCTTTGGGATGTCCAGGTCCATAGCATGGAGCACAGATGAGTCCAACTGTTTGACTTCTCCTTCTTGTACCTCATAACACAAGACTGCCTGTCAGATGATGTCCTACAAACCCACAGTCAGGGGAATGTGTCTGTGTTATCACCACTGAGATCTTAAAAACTTACTGTGATGTTTTGAGCCATAAATTCTGGTACTTCATCGTTCGTTGGGTTAATTATGATGTAGAAAGGCACTTGGGCAGAACTGTGCTTTCCATCTGATATACAGAGCATGAAGTGGTCTGCTGTGGGCTCCTCTCTCTGGTGTCGGGACTGTACGTAGTTAATGTGACCCTCAAGGATGTCTTTGTATGAAAAAGAATCTGGGTACATAAAAGAGAGACCAGATATGTGAAACAATTGTTTTTTCACCTTCTCTTAATGATGTTTTATTACTCACCTATACTGATGCCTGTGTTGCTTCTCTCAAAGCCAGGGCTGGGGAGGACATTTTCCAAGTAGCCAAACTGGGGTGGAGAAACCAGAGTGACCACAAGCTTGTCTAAGGCTGTGTCCATGTCAGAGGCATTCAAATGAGATGATGTTATCGGGGCACGCCCTCCTTCATCCACTAGAAGCACGTCACCTGTGGACGGGTATGGCAGTCAGTGTAATCATTCAGACATGGCCGATACAGCCAGCCTCTGGCTCTCCCAACCAATTCATTCAATCGGGTATCAATTCAAGTGTTTTAAACAATAGAGTAATCTGTTTAATCACAGACAATTTACCAGTGAATCACTTTAAGGTATTGGTGAGACTCTTGTGTCTGCATCGGTTAAGAAAAATGCCTGATGGTTCTGGTCAGGCAGGTGGTTGAAGAAGCTAATTTGTGTTCTTATAAACACCAAACATAGGCACAAATCTGGGCTCTCATTTAAAAAACTGAGTAGAATCCTTACAAAAAAAACTACTTCAGCTCTACAAAAAGATGTACTTACGTAAAATCATTTTCCGACTTATAGACACAGCTGCACGCAATTCTCACTTTACAAATCACTCTTCCTAAAAATCTGCTCATGTGTTTTTTTTACCATATCTTGCCTCATGTACACCCACTTTCTGCCATAAATGGTCAATGCAAATAACTTTCTGAATACTCTGCATATACAGCTGTGCTGATAGGTTTACACACCCTGGTGGATTTTTTTTATTTTTGAGCTATTTCTCTAAGAATATGAATGGAAACACAAAAACCTTTTTTCACTCATGGTCAGTGATGTTGTGAAGCCATTTATCATGAAAAGAATGTGTGAACTCATTTCAAATCACCATAACAAAATAAAATACCAAAATGACTCTGTTGAAAAGTTTACACACCCCAGGCGTCTGGCGTCTAAGATGAGATGCGACCTCTGATCCAAGGAGCTCACAGGCACTTGTCAATAACAGGGAGGGAGGGGCAGAGCATCCGTCTGTATAACATCCTCAAGGGGAGTTTTGAGGTCTACAGCCTTCAAGGCTGACATGGGGGAGCCAGGTTAAGATAACAGGAATATGTTTTGGTACAGGCTTGTGTCTTTCTGCTGTCTCCAAGGCGACTCCAAACAGCCAAATCAGGGGGTCAGTTTCTATCAAAGCAAGCTGAGCACCGCTTCACCATTCCACAAACAAGGTCTGAAACCGCAGCCAGATTGCTGCTCGGTGCATCCAGCTTACAATTTAGTTAATGCAATGCATAAGTCTCAGAGTTCAAAGTACGACACATCCTTTTGTTGAGGTAATAACGTTTATGGTTATTGCCAAAAAGTTCAATTTGGTCTCATAACTCCAAATGATTTTGTTTCAGAAATGTTGAGGCTTGTCTCTGTGCTGTTTGCCATATTGTAATTGAGGTGCCTCGTGGCAACTCAGCCTTGTAGCCCATTTTTCTTCAAGCGCATCCTTATTGTGCTTCTTGAAACAGCCACAACACTTTCTTTGTGGGAGTCCTGAGGGTTTTTCTTTGAATCTAAAACAATTTTTCTGCAAGTTGTTGCAGAAATTTTTGTTGTGTGGTTTGGTTTCCACATATCCCCTAATTCTCCACTTCTTTATCAGAGTTCTAACCCTGCTGATTGACATTATCAGTATCTTCGATGTCTTTTTATATCTCTTTCCTGTTTTATGACTCAGAAACTGGAAACATCAGTGCAGCTCTGGATGGAAGATGAAAGAGTATGTCAGGAGCCCATATGCATACACACCTTTTATAATCACACACTGATTGCGAGGAAACAGATCACAGGTGAGGATGGTTACCTTTAGCAGCTTGTCAAACCCATTTGTGTCAAGTTGTGTGCATGTTTCAGGACAAAATCACTGGGGTGTGTAAACTTTTGACAGGGTAATTTTGGTATTTTATTTTGTTATGGTCATTTGAAATGAGTTCACACATGTCTTCACAATAAATGTCTTCACAACATCACTGACCATTATTAAAAAGTTTTTTGTGTTTTCATTCATTTCCTTGAGAAATGGCCCAAAAATGAAAATATCCACCAGACCTTTACCCATGGGGTATGACAGGGAATGCACCTTCTCCATGTTTCTTGAACCACAGGAACCACAGACAGCCTGTGGAGAAGTTGCAAATGAGAGAAGGGGAGACAGAAAAGCCTCACCAGAAGAATGGAAATTAAGCATGCATCTGGTCCCCTTGGGAATGCTCTTTCAAAGGCAGAGCATTAGTTTTCATTTATACATTGACAACTGCCAAATTTACTTGCCAGTGAAGCAGGGGTTGTTGAGTAGAGTTCATTTAAATTTACCCTGAAGTTCTGATAGTGGAAACACACCCAATGATGATTTTTTTTATGGTATTAGTCTACACTTTAGTCATTATTTGATCCAAACAAAATTCCTCCATCTCCATTATGCCAGCGCACCTGTGTTTGAGTTCATCCCACCTGTTGCTAATGAAGGAGTTTGACTGTCAACAGGAAACACCGTGATGTGGAGGTCATATACAGGCAGACTGTCCTGTTGCTGAATTGTGCCTCTGCTTCTGGAATTTCCTCCATGGCAACATAAAGCAGAGATTTCTGTGTCTCCATCAGAAATCACAAAGGTGATGATGTCTTGTTGTGAAGTGAGGCCAATTTCCAGTCCTAAAACAAACAGAGAAACCAACTTTAGAGACAAATCATCTGAGTTCAGACTCTAATTTAGACCAGTTATGAGGTAACTCATACTACGGGCATCATGTACCATGTGTAGGGCACCAAGTGTCCAGGGGGGCACAAACCAATCAGACTTATGAAAAAAAACGTCCGTGAGGCGCTCTGTGCGCTGAGCACATTCAGCGTCAGCCAGCCCAGGCAGGAGGAGAGATAAAAAACAAACGGGTCATCCAAGACTGCCGTAATTCTGTGGTCTCCTACAGAGTGCAGTAAAAAGCGACGCTTCTTCTGGTCACTAAACGCAACGTTTTATTTCATACAGCCACTCTCCTGCTCCCCCCAATGGAATAAAGGTTGAATATGGAACACGGACACTATAGCGACATCTAGTGTTTAGAGGTGGTATTGCAACAACAGAACAAGTTTTCCACCCATCAGGATGTTGGTTCACTGCTGATACGTGAAGTGACCAGCCAGCACCATGTCCAGTGATGAATCAGACAGAGTAAGGACTAATTTCTACTAAATTTATTTTACAACAGTATTTACTGTTAGAACATCTTCTGGGCTCAGAATCAGCTGCTTGACTTGTCGAGTCCACCATTTTAGACAGTCCCAGCCTCGCCTTGCTGAGCGGACGTTTTACTGCAACAGTGCCCTCTAGTGGCTGGTAGATGTAAACATTAACCCAGTGTCGTGCCCATCAAAATAAAACTTTGATTATTATTTTTTTAAATATAGCTTTAAAGGAAAAACTGTACATTCATTCTGCACACCTCTAAACTCCCCGTGGAGGTTTTATTTTTTTTAAATATAGTTTTTTTATTAAATTGTTTCATATTCAACCATTAAATTATGGCGTACATTGACAGAATAAAACTTTTACTTTGTAGTTTTAGCACTAAAATGTTTAAGTAGAACAGCAGCTAAATTTAGCACCCCAACAGAAGCCATCAAGGAAGCTTTTTCCATCAAGTAAGATAATAATAATGTTTAACTTTTACACAGAAAAACACTTAGAATGGCTGGAAAATGTCTATAAAGAGAGGCTGTTTACGGAGAGACTGTCCAAGAAAGAGTGAAATCGTTTTTTAGTATTATGCAACAGCAATCCATAGACTGAGACTACCCTTTATAAGTTGAGGTTAGTCCTAGAAGAGTTACCCGTGTGTCTGTAGGAGATGACCCCAGCAGTGATGTCTGCCTGGATGAAGTGATCAACCAAAACTCCACTTCGCAATACTACCCCATGATAGGGCTGGCGGGCAATCAGGAACACCAGGCTGCTGTTATCACTGTCAGCATCAGTAGCATAGATGTACTCAGCGGTGATGAATATTTCTTGTCCCTCTGCACACATGAGAACTGGTTTCAAACCAGCAACCAGCACTGGGACCTCATCATTAATAGGTGTGACCTGGAAGCAGCAATACAGTTGGATGCAAAATGAAAAAAAGCCTGTAAATTACTAAAGAGGAATAAACGGCAGAAAAGGAAACAAGCAAATAACCTAAAAATTAAAAGAACATCTGGAGAAATGCAACACATTGAATTCAAAAATACTTTTTTTGGGTTGATGTACATGATGTGGAATTAAAATAGACAGAATACTTTGAAATATTCTGATATAAAGTTAAATATATGATTTTGTCAAATTTGAATTACCTTTACTATCAGAGTAAAGTGGACTGAATTGGTGCCATCAGTTGCATTAAACTCAATTGTGTCTTCTGTTGATTCAGAGTTATCATGATTGTACCTGCATGAACAAACAATCAAAACAAGATACAGTTTATAGCACAGAATTCATGAGGCAAACCTATATTTGAATAAAATCAGCAGTTTGTGGAATTTAACCAATCCACAATCCTTTCAAAACGTATTAAACAAGTTGTAGTGTTGATGTTTGACCAGTAAACTCTGATTCCCAAACCTAAACTTGTGCTTCATTTATAGGGAGCGACTTGGGAGGTAATGAGTAATGAACCAGGGACTAATGGGTAATTAACCAGTACTTACTGTTACCAGTCCCTGCTAGTCCCTTGTTCATTACTCATTACCTCCTAAGACAAGTCCCTTAGTGTAAAGTGTTCGCCTCTCAGGTTAAGTGATATCTTCTAATGTCAAAAATAAACCAACAGTTCAGACAAAAGGTTATTTCAAGTTAGTCTCTTCTGAATTTATTACATTTAGCCACGTCTTGAATGAAGAAACCAAGTTGGACATCTGACCTGACTTTAAGGTTTTTCAGCTCTTGCAAGGAAAAGGTCTGGCCTGGTGTAAGTGGGCGGTGATCAAGGGAAAGAGCCCCGTGCGTTGGCTCCTTTTGAAGCTCCACCTGCAGGGATTCCTGCACAGAGTCTATATCTGACAACTGTAAGTGCTCTGGGCCCAGCAAACACTCTCCTCCCTCATCTACTGTCAGAGGGTTGGTGAGGACCTGAAGCAGAAAATATCCACTCATTTTCTTTACAGCAAGATTTCACATATTAAGACTGGAATTGTGGTTTTCACCTGTGGAGGCTGGTTGTCCACTGGCACCACAGTGATGTTAAAGCAGATCCCAGGGACTGTCAACCCCAAGTGATTGGTCACAGATAGAATAAACTGGATGTACTGAGGGTACGGTCCAATGTCCATGATTGGAGGCATGTAGGCGACTTTCATGAAGTTCACTGCATGCTAGAAAACAGCATCGACATTTAGTTAACAAAATAAAAACGATGAACTGTCCGTGTTTTGTAAAAGAAAGAATAAGAGGATTTTTACTTGTGTAAAGAGTCTTAACACTGGTGCATTGGAGTTTTTGGTAAACTTGGGTAGGCTGTCAACAAGAAATAACCTCCCTGCATCTGGAATGCTGTTCATTAGCACAACAATCCAAACATCAGACAGGAAGATTTCTGAATACACATTTTGTGAAGGTAAGTAAATACTAACCTGTGAGGACCAATGTGAAAAGGTGGAGTAGTAACTGTGTAGGTAAGCTCGCTGTTAGGGGACTCCTCATCCACAAAGTGGAGCTGTTGTAGTGTGATATGGGCCACTTCCGTTTCTTTGATCACAAGACATCGGCTGGAGCCAGCAACCTCTTTTGGTGGTTTGTCTGGAACAGGTTCTATGTGCACGACTACCACCTGAAGACATCAACAGGAATTATTATTTACCTTGCTTTCTTTGTCTACTTGTTCCTGTTCAGGAATTGCTTATGTCTAGTGGTCATTAGGTAAGAGGTGGGACACACCTGGATAGGTCACAAATCAATCACAGGGACACAGAGACAAACAATACAACTATTCAAACACATACACACATTGAGGGACAATTTTAAGTTGCCTACTAACCTTACATCATGTTTGAGCATAGGGAGGTCTACCTGGTATCAGGCCACTTACAGCATAAAGTCAATTACCAATTTTGGGATTTTTGTTAGGTCTACTGTATGTATTTGGTAGATGCTTTTGTCCAAACAGATAGCATCAGACAGATCTGATGACACTGTTTCTGATCTTTGTATGTTTGTATGTATGTATGGATGGATGGATGGATGGATGGATGGATGGATGGATTTTAAACAGACAAGGAGAGTTTTAACAAACATGTCAACAAACTACCTCACCACATGTGCACCATTTTCATTGTCAGGTAATTCCTCCAATGACAACATTTTAAAGATTTTTACTTCTCACCTGAGGCTCAGAAAGGTTGGGAGGATCATGGAAATCTGACAGCACCACCTCAAAGGAATCATCAAACACCTCATTCCCAGTGTGTCTATAGTAAACTATGGATTGAGAAAGGTCCTTCTGTAGAAAATGGCTCACTGGATAACCTAAAGGATAGGATGGATGAATGAAAAAAATGCTCAGTCTGACAACAGAGGAAAAATATATCAGACCCATTCTCCCAACCTGTCAGCCCTGGTCCTGGGATTTTCATAACCTCCCCTGCCTGTGGGAGACGGGTGATGTTAAAGAGGATGTAGTCATCACTTGAGTCCATGTCTGAAGCCTGGAGGGTGGAGCCACTCAGCAGGGCTGTCTGGCCCTCTGAGACCTCCAACAGAATGTTAGTTGTAAGAAAAGGAGGACTGTCATCTTTGGGGAGGATCTTGATGGGAAACTTATGGCGGGTCTGATGATGACCATCGGTAATGCGGAAGATGATGAAGTCCTTGGTAGAGTCACTATCGTCATGGTGATAACGGACTTTTCCAGCTTTAATCTCAACCACAGTGAACATTAATCTCTTTCCACCTGGAATTTACATCAAACATTCAAACAGATTATGAACAATGGGTTTAAGGCTCTGACTTGGCTCTATTTCTGCTTTTAAGTTAATAAGATTGTCTCTTTCAACAAAACACGACCAACCTTATTACTATGTAGGTACTGATAAGCCTCAGAGCTGTCAAGATTGTTCTGTGACTTGCTGTCAGAAGCAACAGAGTTAAGAAAGTAGCTAAAATGCTACTGTGTGTTAGCTTTGGCCAGATTTTCATATCATCCTCCACCCCTCTTGTGCAGTAGGCAGAGGGATTGTAACGATTTCCTGTTTGAGCTGTGACAGCTGGTGTTCACACATAGCTCATGTCTCTAAAAAGAGCATAAAAACCTGGATCTCATCATCCATCTATGGTCTCCATGTAAACAAACGCTGGACCAGAAGTCAGTCACATATTCCATACAAGGGCTCATGAGGGCAAGGAATAAGGTGGACAGACCATGATAATACTTATTGAATGTTTATAGAGGCAGTAGAGACACATTGCAGCACAAAAGAATGCGAAAGAGGAGTTTGCATAATTTGTCCCCTTTAAAATTTATGTAAACTCTGTATAAGTTTAGTCTCACACTCCAAAATGATTCAGCCACAGACTCGTATCACACGTTTACAGCATGTTCTTGAATGGTTCGTGATTTCTCATTTTTACTAAATACGGTCTATTCCAAAATTAGGTGTAAAATTTGGATCATTGATACTCCATCCCACACTCAAGCAATTTGTTTTACTCCCCATTTAAAAAAAAAAAAAAATGATAAAGTGGTAAAACATAATCTTGTCTGTGTCAGTACCTCCCACAGTAAGCTGCCCATGGTGTAGCCCATCCACAGTGATGATTTGAACGGAATTGATGTTGTCGTTATCCACAATCTGCAACTGGTCCCACGTTATTGGACGAGACTGACCTTCCAGGAGGCTCAGACCTAGACAATAAAGGACCGTTAGGAGGGCTGTCAGCTCAGTCCAGATGAGGTCATACATCTGATACATTTTCTGCAAATACTCCAAATCTTCACCTTTCCTACTTTTGAGCTGTATTTATGTAACCACTCATGAGAATTTATTCTGTAATAATATCAATAGGAGACCTATTGTCAGAGGAAGATGATCATGTTTTTGCTATCTGGCTGTCTCAGTGACTTTTACATGTACTAAATACTCTAAGTACCCCCTTTCCCATGTCCAAGACAAGCCAGGACCCCCAACCCCAAGTCCTACACACATACACACATTAAACGCGATCATTTACAAATTTTCTACAGACATACAGAGTTAGAACTTTTATACAGAGTTTTGAATATACTGTATGGTGTGTTGTTTGGATGTTATACATGTAATTATTAACAAATAAAATCTAGCTAACCTCACAACTTCAGCACAGACAAAATTGTGGGGATCCCCTTGGGGGTCCTGGACCCCCATTTGGAAACTTCTTTTAATGTCATCAGACATTCTGTACCTACCACTACTTTGGATTTATATAAAGTTGTGTACATAGCAAACACATTGATATGGTGTTCCTGAAACACTAAAATGAAGGATTTGATTATGCTTCAGAAGGGCTTTATCAGTCCAGAACAAAAAGTGCACAGTTAGCATTTAAAGTGGCTATCCGGAGTATTTCCTGTATCCGATGGCACCATCTAGTGGCTGACAAGCATATCACACCAAGAGTCAGTAGATCAGTTTTTTTAAGAAGTTTCTTGTTTATGAATGTGCTTCTGTAGTCTACAAACAGAGCTAAAACATGTTGTTTTACAATTATTATTCTCATGTCATGTTGTGTTTTTATATATATATATTTTTATTTTTATTTAACTTTTATTTAAACAGACGAGTCGATTGAGAACTCATTCTCATTTACAACGACGATCTGGCCAAGAGGCAGCAGCAACAGACACATAGTTAGCTTTACACAAACATATAAGATAAAAAAAAATTTTTTAAATGCAGATAAAGATAAGATAAAACGGCTAGACATAAAAACAAAGGACTGTTCTCATATATAATATGTACAAGCCATCAAAACAGACTTAAAACAATCTTTAAGCACTCAGAAGCAGGAACATTGATCAGAAAATATTGAATGCAATGAATTATTAAAGGTAGATAATGGAACATATGTACTGAGCTTTAGTGATTTTTGCAGTTCATTCCAGTCATTGGGAGCAGCAAACTGGAATGAGGAGCGGCCAAAGGAGGTGCGAGCTTATATTTATATTATATTTATATTATAAAGACGCTGCATCAGCCGAGGTACTTCCTTAAATTTGAAGCACGTAAGCAGTAGTCTAACGCTATTGGTTAGTTCTGGTCGGCACTCAGTTTCCTATTGCATGGATTTTACGGGGCAGGGGGCGGGCTTAGCACAAAAAAAAGACGTATTGCTGCTAGGTTTTTAACTAACACAAATAGACGCTGTCACATTACCCCGGTTTTGGCACGTCTACACTGGCTGCCAGTGACTTTCAGAATTCGTTTTAAGATTCTATTATTTGCCTACAAGGCATTAAATGGCCTAGCACCACCCTACCTGTCAGAGCTCCTTACACCCTTCAGAGCTGTGTTTTAGGTTGAAACCTCAGATGTAGTCTTGAGGAATGTAATAAAAACACCTTGCCTATGGACTAGAAAAACAACAACAACCAAAGAAATACTCCAAGAGTGAGAGGAGAGGAATGGATTTGTTCACATTATTAAATATTTTAAAAATCTTGGTACTTCACAATTTTCATTTTCAACTGAGAGCTCCTCAGACAAGAATCAAAGTGTCTTCAAGAAATAAGGATCTCAAGTTAAATTCAACACAATTCAGTCTTCCTTTATTGTCTAAACTGACATACAGTGGGGAGTAAAATTGTCAGCAGCCACCAATTGTGCAAGTTGTCCCACTTATAAAGATGAGAGAGGTCTTTACTTCTATATTTCATCATCGTACACTTTAACTGTGAGAGACAGAATGCAAGAAAAAAAAGAAAACCGCAGCAGGCAGAAAGCTCTGGAACAACCAGTGACTCCACCCTCTAGCCCAGGGGTGCCCAATCCTGGTCCAGGAGAGCTGCTATCCAGCATATTTAGTTGTTCCTCTGCGCCAACATGCTTGATTCAGTGGTTGAATCACCTGGGCAGCAGCTCATCAGGCTCTGCAGAAGTCTTTTAATCACCTGCTGATTGAAATCAGGTGTGTTGAAGCAGAGTTAAAACGAAGACATGTTGGATAGTAGCTCTCCAGGACCAGGATTGGGCCCCCCTGCTCTAGCCAATCAGTGATCAACAGTCACTGACGTGATTTTGTACTGGGTCAGCATGCTAGGAACCACGACCAAGCAGGTGCTGAAAAGTTGAGGGAAAGTTGAGGTAAATACCAAACCATGTTGTTGGAAAAGACTGTCAAACTGAAACACACCCATCCGAGTCATGCTGAGTAGTGCTGTTGGAAAACCCCCAAATGTATTGATGTAACTAGGGAAGCACAATGAGCAGTCCCTCTAGATGGGATGCTAGAGAACTCCCTCCTTAAAAGGACAGCACTTGAAGATCATCAACTCTACTAGCGTTTTCCCTGCCATAGCGCCCTCACACATGGCCTGCGGTGCTTCGTGAGTAGAAGTGGTGGAGGTCAGTGTTAGCATGCAATGCTGGAATGGTTGTGTAGCGTGTGATGGGTTTAGTTTGCACTACCGCTGCGTAATAGTGTCCCACGGCTGTATGTACGTAACACACTGAAGACATAAAATCACTAAAATCACAAAGGCATGCGAATGAAAACACCATATTGGGACAGAGAGGGGCCGCTGCACGTGCAGCCATCTTGGAACAGGCAAGTTGTTTGTTATTAATCCAACTGGACTTTGCTGAAACAGAGATGCTTCAGGAACTATCACTAAACTACTGGATTAAAGTGCCAGAAAGTGTGAGTTATTATTTAATTTAAGGTAAAACAGATAATTACCAGAGTTACCAAAGTACACAATCAGTCATCAAAATTCTATTTGCAATCAGACCAAGATAGCATACCCATGTTCCAGGAGACTCTTGGTGCATTTGTGTCTGCAATCCTTACAGAAGTGTGAATAGTCACTGAAGGGCTCTTCTCAAAGAAGAAATCATGAACCTCAAATTCCACCTGTCAGGAAAATGATTTTGATGCTAGTTACATCACAGATATGATAGTTTTACACGTTGCTTAAAGCATAAATAAGAAAGATGCTACCTCATAATTCCTTCGCTGAATATGTGAGGAATTTGGAGGTTGGTATCCTATCAGCATGTCATTCAGATCGAGCCACGTGAAGGAGGAAATTGGACGAGTATGATCAGAAAGATGGGTGATGAAGCCTTCTTCAGGAGGTTTGGTTATGTTAAAAACTAAGAGCTGTTTTGGAGTTTCCTCATCTTCAGCATCTAGTGTAGCAGTGGACAGTGGAGTAAGAATAAACTGGTCTACCTCCAGAATAAACATGGACATCAGGGCTGGCTTGGGCGGTTGGTTGGGCATTGCACCATCTATCCACACTGGGATCCAGGCATGTTCAGACTACCAAAAGTAAAAAAAATAAATAAATAAAAGTTTTGTTTGAAAAACAAGTACATTTCAAATGTGACAAATGAGAACATCCACTCTAGTAAAAACAGTCAAAACCTAACTATTTAAGCATTTGTAGGTCACTGGAATACCTCCTTCATTTCTCAGAATATCATCAAGACTAAGCCTCTAACATACCTGATATATGCTACCACTCCTGGTGTCTTTCAGGTCCAGTCTGATTGCTATGTAGTCTACATCTGGAGATGGAGGATCGATATGCTGATACTTTAGTCCCATCAGCAAGAAGTCATCACAGGCAACTTTGGTAAACTTCACCAGCTTCAGACCCTTCAGGCAATCTTCAGATTTACACATTGCTCTGGCTTTGTTTTCTACATAATGACACAGTGCAGAGACAGCTTTTATCTTCTGTTGTTCATATCCAGATAATGTTGCAGGTATTTGATCCATGCTTCCTTTAAAGAGTGAAATACAGGTGAAACTATAAAAGTTAGTATATGGTGCAAAAGTCTATTTAT
>SSNS01000458.1:15449-26602 GCA_006937985.1 Aphyosemion australe | reverse complement strand
ATAGAACTCAGAGACCCTGAGTGATTTGGGCCCCAGCTTAATTATGCTACATTCAGGGGCCATGATGTCTACGTGGAGAGACAACTCCTCTATGAATGTCTCCGTCTCTGTAAACCTGGTCAAAATCACAAACAACAAACCCTACATATTCTGCATTCATCATCATTGTGGAATTCAACATTTTTCTGAAAATTAGTAAACAAAATAGTTTACACAGTATACAGTACCTGTATAGACGAAGTTTGACCGTGTCCTCTTTTAACAATGGACAGCCGTTGTGGACATATTTGACCTCATCAGCTAGATAAATGCAGTCAAACACCTACAAGAGTCAAAAGAAAATGTGCATTGTCAGTTAAGCCTCGGTCACACCAAATATGAAATGTATGCAGTTCGGGTTCTGTACAGCTTCCACATAGACCAGAAATCATTAAGTCCAATCGGCTGTGGTGCGGTGTGGATCTGTGTGCGAAGCTCTGGAAAGTTTCTACGTGGATTCTATTTTTTCTGAATGCCACGTGCAGATTGTCATGTTACATGAGCCTGACAGGAAGTGAGATGTGTTTCATCACGGCATCAGGGACCCATTGGTCGTTCATTACTGTGTCAGTAATGTGGCTCGATCACGTGCTTTTTACAAAAGATTACGCGATTGCAGTAAGGGGGGCGTGGGGGCGGTCTCTGCACTGTCACAGACATTCTTTTAGCTTGGATGCAACTTATCCCGATTGAAGCAACGCTCCTTAAGTGTTTTCTCATGAGCTGCTCCTAAAGGTGTCTGTCCTTCAGTCTCCGTGAACTATCTGGTAATCTGAGCTTCAGCTCTAAATGGCCTGTATTTGATATAGCACATTTCAGAGTCCGAGAACCCCCCAAGGCGCTTTACAACACAATCAGTCATTTACTCATTCACGCACACACTCACACGCTGGTGATGATGAGCTACATCGTAGCTACAGCTGCCTTGGGGCGCACTCACGGAGCTGCCATGCACTGGTGCCACCGGTCCCTCCAACCACCACCAGCAGGCAATGTGGGTTAAGTCAATGCCAATGTCAACTTTATTTATAAAACACATTTCCAGCAGCGCAAGTCGCCCCAAAGTGCTGGACAACAATATAAAAACAGGATTAAAAACAGAAAATATAAAAATAGATGGTACTATAGTAAAAAAACAGCAAAAAGAAAAATACATTAAAATAAGTCAAAGTAATGTGAACACTATCAATTATCAACTGAAAGCCAGATTGAAGAGATAGGTCTTCACAAGTGATTTAAAATGAGCGACATGCGTAGCAGCCCTAATGTATGACGGACGGTTGTTCCAAAGGGTCGGTCCCGCCACCGAAAAGGCCCTATCACCTCAAGTCTTCAGTCAAGTTCTTGGGACCATAAGCAGTGACTGAGTGCTGGACCGCATAAATCTGGGCGGAGCATACGGGGTCAATAGGTCTGAACTATAGGACGGGGCCAATCCAAGCAGAGCTTTAAAAACAAAAAGCAAGATTTTTAAAGTTGATCCTAAATTGAACTGGTAACCAGTGTAACAAGGCAAGGACTGGTGTAATGTGGTCTCACTTTTTGCTCCCGACCAGTAAACGAGCTGCTGCATTTTGTAGTAGTTGTAGACGACACAGGCAATGTTGATCTATACCAAAATAGATTGAGTTGCAATAATCTATGCGCGATGAAATAAACAAGTGAATTACTTGCTCAAAAACATCTGTAGGCAGGTACGGTCGAACCTTGTGGAGTTGCCGCAAATGAAAGAAGCCTGATTTTACTTCAGTGTTTACCTGGGACCGGAACTTAAAATCACCATCTAAAAGTATGCCCAGGTTTTTGACACAAGGCTTTAAAAAAGACGAACATAGACCAAAGGGTATCTCTACAGACTTGAGGAGTGCCTTATTACCATATAACAGAATATCAGTTTTTGACTCATTTATCCTCAGGAGGTTAAAGGCCATCCACTGCTTAACCTCTTTCAGGCAGTCATTTGGTGGACATCATTGGTAGGTGCTAAAGGCAGGTAAACTTGTATGTCATCAGCGTAGCAGTGAAACGAAATCTTATGCTTTCGAAAAAAATTGCCCCTAAGGGTAATAAATATAACATAAACAGAACTGGGCCCAAAATTGACCCTTGGGGAACACCACTACCTATGACAGAGGGATTAGCCGAGAAAGGTCCCACGCTCACAGAAAAGGACCTACCTTTTAGATATGATTCAAACCATTTAAAAACAATACCGGAAATTCCTACATCAGTTTTCAAACGAGAAAGTAGGGTGTCATGATCAATTGTGTCGAAGGCAGAGGAGAGGTCAAGCAACAGCAAAGCAGCAGATTTGCCAGAGTCAGTAATCCGTAATAGATCATTTTGAATGCAAAGCAGGGCGGACTCTGTGTTGTGCTGCTTCTTGAAGCCCGATTGGAACTTCTCCATAATGTCAGTTGTCGAGAGATAGTCTAAAAGCTGTGTTAAGATCCCCTTCTCTACAATCTTGGACAGAAAAGTGAGCTTAGAAATTGGCCTATAGTTGCTCAAGCAGGAAGCATCTAGATTCAGTTTTTTCAGTAGCGGCTGAACCACGGAATGTTTAAAACTATTAGGAAAACACCCTGAGTAGAGGGATGTGTTGACTATCTTTAAAATAAAAATGCCCACAGTATCAAAAAGTTGCTTTATCCATGAGGGGAGTAGACCTCAAATGAGTAACTATATCTGCTAATTCTCTGAGGGAGAATGTGCAGATATAGTTGTGGGTTAAGTGTCTTGCCCAAGAGCACAACAACAGTGACAGACTGAGCAGGGCGCAAGCCTGCAACCTTCTGATTGCAGGGAAAGCACTTAACTTTTCTGCCACCATCACCCAGATGGGGGAGCGCGATCTTTACTCGAGACAAAAATAATATGAGGTGATCAGTAAACAGTATGAGGTGTATGCTACACATAAACACATTTCAGCACAAAAGTTGTGTTGATGTTGAACATGCTGCTCAGTTTTCTGGCTTTTTGTCAGAGTCTGAACCAGGAAAAGGCTGCAGGCAGCAGCCAGAAAGCTCTGGAACAACCAGGGACTCTGCCCCCTAGTCAACCAGAGGCTGACAGTCACAATGCTGGCCCCTTGGAACCACAACGGAGTAGGGACTGAAAAGTAGAGGGAAAATGCCAAACTGTGCTGTTGGAAAAGTAGTGCAGACTGAACAGCACCAACCCAAGTCACACTGAGTAGTGCTGTTGGAGAAGGCTTATTAGATGATTAGTACATATTAGATTGTATTGTAATGTGCTGAAGCATGACTGTAAACTCTGCACAAATCAGCTCCTTCATTTTACCAACAATACAACATATGGATCCCAGCACTTTGAACTGAAGGCAACTGGACTTTAGAAATATACATTGTTGAAGAAATGTTGCTCAACATCTGAGGATCTTTCTCAATTCCAAACAGTATTGAAACCCCAGGAGGAGGAAACACCTTACACACACACTTCTATCAGCAGCAAGACATCTTTGGGAATCTACATTACCAAGGATCTATCTTGGACTCTTCATCACACACCAGGCCAGCAAATCTTACCAGAGAGTGCACCTTCTCATGGGACTAAAATACGTAAGAACCCTTCCTTTCATTTTCATTACCCTTTGCTATGAACTTCTGAGAGCAGCCAAACTAGCTACAGCACATCACTTCCTGGTACGGCTCCTGCTGTGTGACTGAAAAATTTGGTAAGAATGACAGAGTGTAATCAGGGTCCCCCTTCCCTCTCCTCTCTAGAACAGATGGAAGAAGAAAACCCTCGGTGATGTGAGAGATTCCTCTCAATCTGCCAACATACTGTTCATCCTGTCCTATTAGCCAATAATTTCATTCCACATCCAATAAAGCAGCTGAATTTTTAGCAACACTTTTCTGGACAATTGTGTAGTTTTACAGTACTACTATTTCATTGTTCACAATGCACAAGTGTGAAGATGTGAAGCTTCACAAGAGCTTAACAATGTACCAAAATTGGTAATAAAACGATAATCCACCATTCCAGCCTTGATGTAATTTGATTACAGATGACATGTTACATGCGTGTTCACATATCAGCTGTCAGACAGAGTAATAAGTGTGATAAATTGCAAAGTTTTCCATTACCTGAGGTATGAGCTTTCCCACACGTTGAGTTATGGGTTCATTCAACACCACTTCCAACTTGCATGTGTCTTTCTGAATGGGAACGTGAAACTGCAGGTCACCCTCCTGCAGGTAGGCTGACTGACCCTGTTTCACCTTTAAACCTCTGTTGACCTTTACAAGGGAACTGTGAGACAAGCAGCTTGATCCCAGCAGAAGCACCAGAAGCAGAGTCGAGACGAGTGTTTGACCCTGGGAACCCATCCTTCCCAGACACAAGGCCTCCTGTGAACAGCCAGCCATCTCCTGGCAAAAACTTCAGAGAGGTCAGGAAGGCAAATGGATGCTTTTCTTCTAGGATAAAGATCAACTTGCATGATAGGCTGTGAGCTTTGATTGGTTCAGATGGTTGTTCATGAGCTGTAAAAACAAAAACATTTTGTACATCAATATGTGCCCAAAACATGTCAAAACACATTCAAATGAAAATCAAAAGAAGCTTTAAGCACTAGTCCTCCAGGGGTTTTGGTTCATTTATCTGCTATTGCTTGTATTCAGTTCAGTGTTTTTATGGGATCTTCTTCAAAGGAATGTTGATTTCGTTACTCAGGCAATTTACTATTAATGAAATTAGTGGAAATGTGGTCAGCCACACCTCAACTTGACCAGTGTGTGTTTCTACAATTGTTGTAATTTTGGACACGACATGCCAGTAATTTGTTTTAATATCGTTCAGTACAAGTTTACAGACCGCAGAGTCAACAATAAAATGTTAGGATTAAAAATGAAAAATAATTTTTTTCCTTCCGGTCAAGAAAAAAAAAAGTCATGTGGAATGTTTATGGAAGGTCAAACCTTCGATATCAGAACCACATTTTTATCATTTCCTCCAATGAAAGAAGTTCATTTTAAGACGATTAATGATATTAAGTCATGCTCTGAATGTTTGAGACTAAAATTTAATGTGGACAGCAATGAATATAATTTTTTTGAAACAATTGTTGTTTGAAAGTTGTTAATAAAGATTTTTTTAAAAGCAGAACAAACAGCAGCCAGCATCCTAGTTTGCTCACTGTCCCAATTTGGAAATTATTTGCACACTTGTGTACACTCAAAATCTTACTGCACACTTCCTCCAAGTGCACTTCTCTGAGGACCATTGGGTGCAGTGTGGGTTTTGGGACTGGGCCTAAGTTTGCAAGACAACCATGATATATGCTACCACTCCTGGTGTCCATCTTGACTTGCAAATGACAACGAGAAGGAGAAAGTAGAGCACATGGTAAATGATAAATGGCCTGTATTTGATATAGCGCCCTCTGGAGTCCTAGAACCCCCCAAAGTGCTTTACAACACAATCAGTCATTCACCCATGCACACACACATTCACACCCTGATGATGATGAGCTACAAACAGCTGCCCTGGGGTGCACTGACAGAGGCAAGCTGCCGAGCACAGGCACCACCAGTCCCTCCAACCACCACCAGCAGGCAACATGGGTCAAGTGTCGATCGATGCTACAACCCTCCCATTACTGGACAACCCGCTCTACCTCAGTGAGCTAGCTGCTGCCCCACATCTCAGCTAGTAGAAGTGGAACTGATAATAAAAGCTGAGAAGCAGCCTGCAGACACAGAGTAATTAAACCCACATGCAGAAACATGAACCTCCAGAACAAACACAGGAAACTATCAAAGATCCTTTAGGATAACATGAAGATAAGCTGTGCTTCTTATTTAGATATTAATCATTCAAACATGAGCATCAACTAGATCTTAGTGAGCTTTGGGCATGTTCCACATCTCTGCATCAGGCTCAGGGAATATGTTAGTAATGACCAAGTAATGGCCTCTCCTGAAGGCTAAACACTCATCCTTGTAATGACATGATGTTTGTCAGTGACCTTTGACATTCATAGCATTGGTGGGAGATAGATGTCCTGAAACAACCCCATACATCATTTAATCTGTATTTATTTAGTGATAAATTGTGTTCTTTAGCAGGAATGTTTGTTTTTCTCCCTGGTGGTGCCTCATTTCTCATCTTCCCTCTAGGCTGAGCAGGGTGTCGGTCTGTCTCCCTTTAATGAGGACTTAGAGTGGGAGCTATTTTGTTTCTGGAAACAGGCTTCGGATGTCGTCCTGCCACATTCTTTCAACACTTGCCTTGGACACCTTCCTCAGACCTCACATAGAAAGCACTTTATAATCAGCCTCAGAACAGAGGAACATGTTAAAGCCTGTTTCCATGAACAACGCTTGTGTTTACGGAGTTGAAAAGATCATCTCTGAGGAGCTAAAAGCTGAAACAGGGTTTTAAATGATCACAACCTGTAGTCATATGTCAGTCTAACCCCTTTGTTTTAATCTTATATATACAGTCTTTGGTTTTAATCCACTCTCAGAAAAAAAAAAACTTATCTTGTGTTTGTACTTTAAACCTTTTATCTTTGTTTAATTTAAAAGAGATATGTGCTGATTCAGCTAAGGAGGTTTGTATGGACAAAGTTAACCACAGCTGCTCGAGTATGAGGTTTAATCTGAGAGCAGTAGTCTATTTTTACCATCTAAAATACAAATCTATAATTTTCAGCCATTATAAATGATGATTTTTTTATTGCCAAAACACACCGTGTCATTTGGATTCAGCCTTTTAAAGTTTAAATATGGAACACAAACACCAAAGCGACATCTAGTGTGTGGAGGTTGTAGTTGCAACAATAAAACAAGGTTTCCAGCCGTCGGGATGCCAGATTTGCTGCTGATCTGTGAAGTGACCAGCCTAAACTCACTCTGGATTTAGATCTTTTATGGTCGTTCCTCTTCTGAGAAGGATAATAACATCTTCTGGGCTCAAGAGCAGCTGCTTGACTTGCCGAGTCCGCCATTTTCCACAGCGCCAGCCTCGCTATGGCGAGCGGACCGTTTATCATATTTGGAAACCTGCAATGGTGCCCTCTATTGGCTGGTAGATGTAAACATAAACCCAGTATCGTGCCTGTCAAAATAAATATTTGGTTATTTTTTCATTAAAATATAACTTTTAAAGGGAAAACTGTACCTTCATCCCATTTTTAAATGTAGCTTTTTATTAAATTGTTTCATGTTCAACCTTTAACCCTTTCCTTTTTAACCATTTTTGTTACTTTCATTAAAAAACATTTTCCTGTCTGCCATCATTTTAGTCATGTTTAAATTGGCCTGTTTATGTGGATTAGGGTTAGGGTTTAATGACGGTGTCATGATCCTGGCCCCTCTGCCTCCTAAGGAAAGGAAAGGAAAGGAAAGGAAAGGAAAGGAAAGGAAAGGAAAGGAAAGGAAAGGAAAGGAAAGGAAAGGAAAGGAAAGGAAAGGAAAGGAAAAGAAGAGGTGACCCAGGCAACTGAACGCCTTCATGGCTGCTGGTGTGAGGGAGAATGGACGAGCCTGGTGTTGGGCCTTTGTGAGGTCGGTGAGGGGGGCAGCGATGGTGCTGTAACATTTGATGAAGTGCCGATAAACATTGGCGAACCCCAGGAAGCTCTGTAACTGTTTCAGGGTAGATGGAGGTGGCCACTTGGAAACGGCCTCGACCTTCTGGGAGTCCATAGAGACCACCATGGGTGATGGTAAATCCCAGGAAGGAGATGGTGGATTGGTGGAAGGAGAATGTTTCCAGCTTGCAAAAGAGCCCGTTCTCCAAGCGCCGGGTAAGGACAGCTCGGACGTTGTGATGGTGTTCCTCCAGGGTGGAGGAGTAGATGAGGATATCATCCAGATATGCGAAAGCCCAGCGCTCAAGTATGTCCCGTAGGACGTCGTTGATCAGCCGTTGGAACACCGCCAGGCTGTTACACAGTCCAAAAGGTATGACCAAATATTCCCAATGGCCTGTGGGCGAGATGAAGGCGGTCTTCCACTCATCCCCCTCCTTTATCCGG
This sequence comes from Aphyosemion australe, assembly GCA_006937985.1. Lineage (NCBI taxonomy): Eukaryota > Metazoa > Chordata > Actinopteri > Cyprinodontiformes > Nothobranchiidae > Aphyosemion > Aphyosemion australe. The sequence goes on along the minus strand of SSNS01000458.1, from coordinate 18,552 downwards.
ACCAGATGGTAGGCATTCCGGAGGTCTAATTTTGTAAAAACAGTGGCATGGGCGAGAAAGTTCAGGGCAGTGTCTATTAGAGGCAAAGGGTGCCGATCCTTGATGGTGACCTGGTTTAGGCCGCGATAATCAATGCAGGGCCGCAGGCCTCTATCTTTCTTCTTTACGAAGAAGAAGCTGGCTGCTCTGGGTGATGTGGAAGGGCAGATCAGACCCTAGCGTAGGTTCTCGGTGATGTACTCCTCCATTGCCCAGTCCTCGGCAGGTGACAGGGAGAACAGACGACCTCAGGAGGGGGGAACAGCCGCGGGTTGGAGGCAGATCTCCATGTTGTAAGGCCGTCGAGGAGGTAGAGCAGCAGCCCGTTGTTGGTCAAAGACGGCTGCCAAATCCCTGTATGGCGGGGGCACAGCCGCGAGGGCGGAGCTTTCGTGGTCATCGGGCAGGGCCTCTGGCAGGGGTCGGTGAAAAGTGCAGTTAGGGCCCCAGCCCAGGAGGCGGCCGGTGGACCAAGAGACGTTGGGGTCGTGTAGGGACAGCCAAGGCAGGCCTAGAATGAGCGGAGTGGCCAGGGTCGTTATCAGGAGGAAGCGGATGGTCTCCTGATGAGCCCCCAGGATCATGCGAAGCGGGGAGGTGCTGTGCTGGATGGGGAATGGATTCAAAGGTCGACCGTCAATGGAGGTGATGGGAACAGTCCGGTCCAGTTTGATCCGGTGGAGGCGGAGTCGGGAGGCCAGGCCACAGTCCATAAAGTTCTCGGAGGCGCCTGAGTCCAGCAGCGCTTTGGTCTCAAACGGTCCGCATGGGAGATGTAGGGTCACGGACAGCAGAAGCCGGCCATCTGGCGGGGGTTTGGGAACAGGGACAGGCGCTATCCCCCCGATGACCACCTGGCCTGGTCTTTTCCCGGCCTGACTGGGCACTGAGGAAGTCCGTGACCGGCGGATCCGCAGTATGGACACAGGCCTTCCTTCCGGCGTTGCGCCTTCTCGGCGGGTGGTAGGTGGCCCAGCTGCATGGGTTCCTCACCGGTAGCTTTGGGAAAAGGCGATGGTGGCTTGGCGGAACGAAGGGGGGCGTTGTGACCAGAGGCCCGCAGGCAGGAGAAGACCCGCTGATCCATCTGCAGCACCAATTCAGTCATTCCATCCAGCGTTGGAGGCAGCTCGCGCCCCACCAACTCAGCCCGTATGTAATCGGCCAGACCCTCTTTAAAAACTGACATGAGGGCTGGGTCACCCCACACCACCTTGGCTGCCAAAGTCCGGAACTCTGACACGTAGTCCCGCACTGAGCGTCTCCCCTGATGCAGGCGGAGGAGTTGGGCTTCAGCACCGATGTCACTGCTCGGAGGAGCGAAGGTCTTCCGGAGCTCCTTCACGAAGGTGGAGTAGTAGAGTGCAGCAGCCCACTCCAGGGCCCGTCTGGACAGCAGCGAGACCAGGTGAGCGACCTCGACCTGGGAAGAGGCGTATTTTGACGGCTGACAACAACATGTGCAGTTTAGCAAGGAGGCCATCCGGGCTGCTCGGAGAATTCAGGAGAGGAGGTGCGCTCCGAGTGGGAGATGAGCTCTGGAGGGAGCGAGGCGGCTCGGGGAAAATTTCCTCGAGTCCGGGAAGCCAGCGGGCTTGAAGAAAGAGCGAAGGCTAGAAAAGGGTGTGGGAAACAGTCCAGTATCAGGCGTAGAGATCCTTGATGACTGAGAGCGTCTGAGAGAGTCTTTCCGGCTTTTATGGATGACGTCGGTGACGACGAAGGGCGCCGAAGGTGTGTGGCATGACGGGGATGGAGTCCGGAGGGAGGCTCCGGGAGTGGATGTGACACATGTCCAGTCGGCCAAACCAGCCCAGCTTCCTGTCCAGCCCGCCACATCCTCCCGACTTCCTGTCAGTAGTGTTCACACCTCCTCCTGCATTCCAGTCCCCTGTTTCTCCACCTCCATCCCAGCTTCAAGTCTCACAACTACCTGAGTTCCTGTCAGAAGTATTCCTGCCTCCTCCAGAATTTCAGTCCCCTGTGTCTTCACCTCCTGAACCCCAACCCCTTGAGTTTCTGTCAGCCGGTCTTCCACCTCCACCTGAGTTCATGTCTCCCATTTTCCCTCCTCCACCTGAATTCCAGTCCCACGTGTCTCCACCTCCCATTCTCACTCCAGTCCAGTCAGTCAACCTTCCTGCCAAACCAGTCACCTGTTCGGCCCTGCCCGAGGTCCGCCCACAGTCCTACAACCCCACCCGGGTTAGGTCCAGGGCTGCTGGCTTCCATTCCCGCCAGCCTCCTCCACCCCTAAGGTTCATGTGCCACCGCCGCCACCCACCAAGACCCCAGAGGTTCCGTTGCCTCTGCCGACAACCACCAAGGACCCGGGGGTTCCTGTTCTTCCGCCACCGCCCCCAGAGAGTCTGCCGGCTCAGACCTCTTCATCATCAGTTCACCTCACTCATTCCAGCTCAGTGCTCATACCAGTCTTGTCCATCAGGTGCCATCCCTAAGGAGAGGGGTATTGTCACAATCCTGGCCCCTAATCACTGATAGAATCACTAATCATGGCTCAGTCATCGCTTCGGCGTTCCGGCTCAACAAACGTCCCAATCGCTACCAAAGCTGTACCAGAGCTATCCAGACTAGTCCAGTCAGTTTCCAGTCCAGCCTGTTGGCGATATGTAAGTCACTCTTTTCATTTCTGGAAACGCAAGAGCTCTCTCATACGAGCTGCGTGCCGTGGCTTCCTATATTAACTACGTGTCTGTCCATTACCCAGTGTTAGTGCGCCACGCTTGGGTTATACAACACGCCACAGTCCTACTCACGCTGTTGTGTGTTTTTCTGAAAAAGCAACCCCCCCACCCCAGACAGCAGAGGTAGATGGCATGAGTCCCCCCACCCCGCTGTCACTATGGCAAGCTTCAAAAGTTGGCATCCCTGCCTAAAGATGAATTAGAAGTAAATTGTGGGCTTTAAAAATATCTCAAGCTACTTTTTCAATGACCAACAACTCCGTATTACAGTGAAATGTGTGTGTAGTGAATAATGAGTCAATCGGACAGTGTATTCATCTACTTATCAACTTACTGTATATGACTTGTCTTTGCTTATC
>SSNS01000458.1:0-12059 GCA_006937985.1 Aphyosemion australe | reverse complement strand
ACTCTCCGTTAACAACGCTGCGTCCTGCATTAATTCTCCTCCGCTGCTCCTCCTGGATAACCCCACGACTGAGAGCGTCGTTACGACCGGCGGCTGGTCATTCTCGGATGTAGGACTTTCCCCTCCAGGAAGATGTAAGTAACAAATATACGTGCTTTTCTTGATCTGCTCCACACAGTTAAAATCCGCTCGTCCAACTTAAAAACTACCACCGCTTTGCTTCTTCTGTCTTTAGCTTAGCCCGTGTAGCTTTCCAGCTGTTTCACGTGGTGTCGGCCTGAAACTGGCGTCTCCGGGTCTGCAGCGTTATACTATTGACTTTACCGGCTTTGGAAAAGGGATAAAAAGTCCTCTCCAACATCCGATCTGGGCGTCTAGAGTCCGATTAGCACCTCCCCCAGCAGCAGCGTTAAGTTCCTTGCTGTTTGAAAATCTTTAGGAGACGAAAAAATAACTTTAGCTAGATCGGAGCGACTCAGACCCATGGGAATCCATACTAAAATGTAGATTGTTTGTATGACCATATTTCCCAGAGTGCTTTGCGGCAATCTATTTTTAGCTACTGTAGAAAGCTCTATTGAACCCCTTAATGCTGAGTGTCAAGTGGGTAGGCATTGGGTCTCATTTTTAAAGTCTTTGGTATGACCTGACCGTGAAGGTCATGGACCCACTACGGACTCAATGCTCTCCTCATTCCTTGTCTCTCACTCACACCCATGAGCAGTGAAGGTTGCAATGGGGATCCCAGCACCTCCCACCCACCTCTCGTGGATTTATGTTGAGATTGTCTGAATGTGTGCTTTTATGTTGAGGTGTTTTTCCTGAACCCCAGCTCTGACACCCCTGTCGGGGTAGGGTGGGTGGGCTGTTTTTCTCCCTCATCCCTTCCATCCCCCTTGTCTGCATACGAGCGCCGTGAAGTGGCTGCTCCAACAGCCTGCCTGAACCTGTTTTTTATCTATGTGTTTGTGTGTGTGTGCTCTTAGTCTGGTTGTGCTGTAAAGTCAAATTTTGTTGTACCAGGATGCTGGTTCAACGATAATAAAGCTGATTCTGAAAAATTTATTTATTTCAATAAAAGAAAAAAAAAACATCTTTCCATAAAAACGTAGGCCAGGGGGTTGCTTGACGAGGCTCCAAACCTGGGCCCTAAGGGGTCCTACTGAACCCTTGCAAACTCAGTTGGCAGGGTGATTGGGGTTGCAGTCCTGGGTTCCACTGCGGCGGATAGAATAATAGCCTTGGGAGATTCATTTGTAACCACCTTTGATCAAGTGCCTCCTGAGCCCTATCCAATTCTTAGAAGGTCACATACTGCTCTTCCTGCAATCCTTGGAACCTGATGGTGACCAGAGGTGCCTCGTGCAAGCAGGTAGGGCAGGCAATTGTTTGGGGCCTCCAGGCCACAAGGGAGCCCCGCAGGGCTGGCAAACTTTGAAGCTGTGAGATAAAGGTGAATACATAAACACAAATTGAGCTCCTCAGGTGAAGCAGTTTGGTTGGGTGCCGCCAGGTGGGAAAATGTATTGTCAGGAACATATGAACCAGGAGAAACAAAGTAGTTTCAATAACAGGGTTCAATATAGCAGCTCATTGTGAGCAAACTGGCATTGAGGCAGAGACTGAAGGGAGCTAAATGCTGTACACAGGTGAGACAGGAAGACCAGGTAAGCATGGTCTAGATGAGCTGAATAAGGATGAGTGAGCAGAAGATAAGCTGAATGGGGGTTTGGGAAACTAAAAGAAAATTCTGAAATTGGACCAAAACAACCAGAAGACCATTACACCTCCTCTTTAGGTGTTGCTAATGATGAAATGAATCGTGTGACTGACAAGATTATAAGGAAACAAAATCAGTGGTATTCTGTGAGTTTTAGTTGAAACTAATTGTTCTTCTTTGGGTTGCCCAGGTCCTGCTCCTCAAGGATGGATCTGGTTTAATGTCAGCAGCCTGAGCTCATCCATGGTGATTGCAGAGCTGGTCCTGTTCAGGAAAAACCTCCACCCACATCCCCTCAGCGTCATAGTCACCCTGCACAGTGCCATCACGTCACAGAAGAAAGTGAACGAAACCTGCATCTTGGAGGAGCGACAGCTGGCGTTGGACCAGAGACCCTCCTCTGGATATGATGTGTTTAATGTATCAGCTCTTCTGGCTGTGAGGTCCCTGAAGGTGGTGGGCTTCGAGTTGCGCTACAAGGATGAAAACGGGAGTCTGGTCCTGCATGAGGCTCTAACACAGAGTTTGTACTGTCTGAACAGAGGCTGTCTGAATGAACCCATCCTGGTGTTCTACCAGGACCACCCTCTCCAATATTAACTCCATCACACTGTTAGAATTTTTATTTTCATTTGATGTGTCCTATGTTTTATTAATGCATTGAACCCTCAAGAAAAGCTTGATTTTTGTCCTTTTTTTTCTTGTAACCAATGGCACAAGCCGTCTTGTTTTTAACCAATGAAACATTTGTTCTACAGGTGGAAGATTCTCTTTTCTGTTTCCTCGTGTCCTGCAAAGCAATCAGAATTGTTGTCTAAGTACAAAAAAAAGCTTTACAGTTTTACTCTCACAGGTGGAGCGTTACAGCTTCACCTTTGACGCTCTGCCTGATATAAAAACTTTATTAGAATTGCTTTTGGTTTATTTTAAATCCCAATGGACACAGAGATGGAAATGAAAGAGAAAGGAGGAAGAAGAAAGGAAAAGAGGTGGTGGGGGGTTCACAAAAAGAAATAACATAAATTTACAAGGAATCAATTTCTAGATCTGCAAAAAGAGAGAGAAACAAACATACACACAAATAAACAAAAGAACAGAGATACCACAGCACCAAACAACACACGGATATAAAACAACAACAATGTTACAGAAAAGCACACGGTAATAATTAATCCATGGTGTATTTAGTGCCGACCACAGCCCAAGGTAGTGTGTCTGAAAACACCTGAGTTCATACTTGTGAAAACAACTTTATGAGCACGTGTGTGTGTGTGTGTGCACGCTCTTGTATATATAAGGTTTCTCCGTAGAAGTGTCTTGTATTTATATAGGGCCTTCAAGGGTTCTACAACCCCCCAAGGCACTTCACAACACTTTCACCCACCCACCTATCCACACACACACACACACACACACACTGGTGGTGATGAGCTACCACAGCTGCCCTGATCGAAGCAAAGCTACTGAACGCTTGCACCACCCTGACCGCCACCAGCAGGCTAGGCAGGTGAAGTGTCTTGCCCAAGTACACAATGACTGTGACAGACTGAGCAGGACTTGATCCCACAAACCTTGGTAGCCTATAGTATAAATAGATTACTCTAAGTACCTCTAACACAGTTTGTTCAGAAAAAGACCGTTTGGATTCAAATTCATCCACACTGTTCTTATTGTTGTCAATTACTGTAACTTTTAACAACATTTTGAAACTTGATGAAACTTTTGAATTTCTGAATTAAAAATGTTGATGCATGAATATTTGTGTGTGGAGAACAAACTTAGGGGGTAAGCATAAGTTTAAAAACCATCTGTTTTCTACATCACAGCTGTATTTCTAATACAGATGTGCTGCATGGTGAAGCAGCTGGTAACTCTGTTGCCTTGCAGAAAGAAGGTTGCAGTACTGAATCCCAGTTGCAGCCTTTCTGTGTGGAGTTAGCATATTGTCCCCATGAATGTGGGGGTTTTCTCCAGGAAGGAACTCTGGTTTCCTCCTACAGACCAAAATCATAGATGTCAGGTTAACTCACTGCATTAACTACATTCTCAGTTGTTGCTTTAGATAAAAGTGTCTGTCTGCCAAATAAATAAACCTAAATATGAACTGTTAGCATGGAAACACAGCTCACATCTTTATAGAAAGTATTTCATTGGTTGTCAAACTTCCATATTGAAGAAGTGCTGGAATACAGCTACATCCTAAAAGTCTCTTTCCACAAACCATTAGAGTCCTGAATAAACATTCCCTAATCCCAGTCTAGTTTTCTTTACCCCCCTCTGCAAAACACACACACACACACACACACACACACACACACACACACACACACACACACACATTTTTATTATCTCATTATATATTGTCAGTGTTTGTGAATAAAAGTAAGAGTTTACCTGCGTGGTTTTAACGTGTGTTTTACTGTGGATGTGAACACAATCTTCTTGTAGCCTCTGTTTTCACAGGAAGTTTGTGGTGACCGCCCCCTAGATGACACGGTCCATCTCTACATGATCATGACTGGTGAAGGTTTCTAATCATTAGTACATTTTTTGTTGATATTTCTCTATTTCTCTTTAAACACTAAATAAATACCTAAAATAATTATAAATGATGAACTAAACACTTTTAACCAGAAAGGGGACGACTGAGAGTGATTTCATCTGCTCATTTGATATTTTCCATCAGTTTTGTTGGATTTTTTAACTGTAATTTAACTTTTGACCATTAGGAATAAAATTAAACTAAAACACAAAAATCTCTGTAAACCTCCACCAATCTCCATCGTGCATGCATCCTCAGCATCAACTCCCCTGTCTTTCCCTGCTTCTACCTTTGTAAATGCATCTGGTTTATGAACTGAAAGATATATTTGTCCAACAGCAAAAGCAAAGACACGTTATTAATAATAAAAAGGAAAAGTTAGTCTAAGTAAACCTTTTGTCCTCTAATGACTAGTAGAGACATTTTTACAGTGTTCTATTGATCTAATGAAATAAAAGTGAAGGATCTCCGACCAACTACCACAGATGTCTGACACTGATCAGCAGCACAGGATACAAGGAGTGTGTGTTGTCTTCATCTATACACCTCAGACTTCAGCTACAACTCTGACATTTGCAGATGAAACAGCCATCATGGGGGATGTAACCAAGATGAGAAATAGTAGTAGTAGAGGAATATAGTCCTATAGTAAAGTAGAACAGAACATCCCTTTATGTCCCTGTGGGGACATTTTGGTGTCAGCATTAATCAGGGTTAGGGTTAGGGTTAGGCACAACAGGAGCAACAAAAGAGTAAAAATAAAGAAGAACGGGTAATTATGAAGAGTAATACAAGAAAACAATTAAAGGCACATTTATGTTATTTATCTGCTTGCGCCTTTTAGACACCGGAAGTGGTTTCCAGGTGCTCTGATCTGATTGGTTTTCCAACCTGCCAATCTCTGACGTAATTCCCCTCAGCCTCCCCGCCTGCTGCTGGGTAACGAAGGACCGCTAGGAGGTTTTATTATAGTTCGCCAACAAAGACTCCTGTATTGGGTTCGGTTCGGTGCCGGTGGGAGCGGCTCCGTCATGTCCCAGTAGCGGTTCGGAGGCCGACAGAACGGAATGTGTTCCCGGAGCGCCGAACCAGTCCCCCCGTCAGCACAAAGCCCGTGAAGCAGCGGAGTAGGCCGTGTTTTTCCTGCCGAACCGCCGAACAGATGATGCTCCAACATGTCAGGGAATCACTACAAAGGCCACGAAGTCAGCTGCTGCATCAAATACTTCATTTTTGGATTCAACATCTTGTTCTGGGTAATCCCGTTACTCTGCCTTCCGCTCATTGTCTTCAGCACAGCTAGTTTACGCGAAGTCCATTAGCGGGAGGGGGTGGGGGATATCCTTCTTAGGGAATGCTTCAGACAATCTTTCTGTCTTATGTTTTTATTCATTTATTTTAGTTCTTTATTGGGGTGGTTGTCGGTTCATGTCCCGGTAGAGTAGCGTCACAGGCACACGCGGATAATCGGATTGAGGCTGAGCGCCTCTGCGGCTCCTTTCATCTCACCGACAGCTGAGCGTTTCCGCTGCTGTTTCACTTTCAGTATGACGTCATTTTTAACAAATAATCACGCTGATCTCAGATTGTTTATGAGCCTTTTAACTTCATATTGTTGGTAAACACTTCCGGTGTTGTACGCCTCAGATTATTATAACTACGGGATTTTACATGAAGCTAACTAGGACAGTAATGGATGTGTGTGGTCAGACGTGGCGACCTCTGAACTTGAATGTGAAAACATAGCAGAGGTGTTATTGCTAGTGGACCTAGTGGTGGTGACTTTACTGACTGGAAAAATGTCGGATCTTTTATTGCTGCTTGGAAGTGGTGTGTTCATGGACTGGGAAATAAAATGGACCAGTTCCCATCAGCTGGTGCAGCTCCAATGAAATATGTGTAATTAGTGGTTACAGAAGAAAGCACGATAGGCCTATTTCAAAAATGTTTTGAGTCTTGAGTATTCAGCATGTTGTGAATGTGAGACTAAAGTGGGGATAATCAAAAACAGGCTGATTTCTGATGCATACATGATTTTTGTAGAAGAATTTGTATAATTTAATTTTTACTGATTTAGCCATCATCAAGACAATAAAAGTGCTTAAAACAAAAAGTAAAATCAAAATGACTAAAAGCCTTCACAATAGAACACAGATAACCAGGCTACCAGGCCCAGATTCTGGTTCTAGGTTCCCCTGACTGGAGTAGATGTAACTCTACAGTCAGCTGGTGTGAGACTGACGCACACAGCCGTCATCCTGCGATCATGCTTTGGTAAAAAAAAAAAAAGCTGTTTCCATTAAAGACTAAATGGTTGGTTTAAAATTTAAAAATCTTTTGTCATCTACAAAGATTTTTTTCAGAAAGGAAAATTAAGAAGAGTTGCTGCAGCTTCAACCTGCACCACCAACATCTCTAGTTCAGACGGCTTCCACACCTGACCAGATCACCTGGGGCGTAGTTACAAACTGTTGCTCCAGTTTTCTTGTCACGTTTTTTTAATTGTGTTTCTTCCTAATTTGATTCACAAATTGGTCACCAGCTCCTCCCAAAGTCATTGAGGATTTCCAGATGGACTCCAGTCCCTGGAGACAACTGGGACAATTTTGACAGGAAATTAGAAACACAAATTGTTTCAACGTGTTTAAAATTTCAGTGATTTGGAAACGAGGCTCTACAACTCATGCTTGAGAACACTTAAAGATGAAAATAAAAGGATTTTATTGTTACTGAACTCTCCTAAAGCCGGACTGAAAGCAACACAACACAATGTGAATAGTTGGAATTTGGAAACTCCCTTTAGATTCCAGCTGGTGTTTGTCACCAGCTGTTGCAGCCCAGTCAGACACTGGGCTCTCAGCTACATCAGTTCTTTCATAAGATGGATGGTTGCTGGGAGTGCTGGATACAACCAACCAATCAGAAGTGTTGACCCCACCCAAAGGGTTAAGTCTTACCTGTCTGCCGGGGCTGTTTTCTGGGATCAATTTCTACCCCAGTGATCTGTTTTATCCCAGATAGAATCAAAATAAACCCAGAAACAGAGCAAATGTGGCTTTTGTCAAACTCTGCATGTTCTATTCACCAACTGCAACAAGAAGTCTTTGTCCATCAGTGACGTCAGAATCATTTGGGACGAACCATCACGGAGGAAACCTGGACTACGATTGGATCAGTCAGCGTTCCAGGTCCTTGCCGGAACAAAGAGACAACGTCTCGTCCAGACCAAAAGACAAAAGGGACATAAAGACAGTCCAAAGTGCTTGCTGTGTGGTATTCATGTCCAGCAGAGGATTTAGAGTTTCATGAAGTGGAACCACATTCTCATTAGTGAGGAAGAAGAGCGAACGCTCCTGAAGTCCTGTCCCGTCCCCAGCATGTGTGAAGAATTATAAAAAGACCCTGTCTTGATTCTGATATGAAGTATCTGCAGGGAAAATGGGACGAAGCACCTGAAAGTCTTTAGTTTTAAGCATCTTCAGTGACAGGAAATTTTCTAAATGTTGAAGGAAGTTTCAGCCTCACAAAGAGGCTAAAGCCTGCAGCTCAGGCTGGTTCTGCCTGAATAATGAACCTGGAGACAAAAGCACACACTGTCTGTAATAAAGCAGGGCTAATCTGTCTTATTAGTGCTTTTTGAACCTTAACAGCTTTGGGTTGAAGTTTATTTACTAGTTTTATTGGACAGAAATGACACTTGACTAATAACTTGAACTGATGAGTAAAATGTTTAACCAGAACGCCCGCGATCGTCATTCTGCATCTTCCCAGTAACGAGATGTAACTGGTGTTTTACAGCTGCTGGGAATGGCCCTGGTTGGAATAGGACTGTGGGCGTGGAGTGAAAAGGTGAGTACACACTCCTCCTTATGGGATTTCTTTTCTTTATTTGCCAGTATGACCAGTAAGGGTGTTTATTGGATGGACCAGGTCTTGATGATGTAACAGATCATTATGGGATGCTGCTGCCTGACTCACTGACTGTTTTCACCCGCTGTCTCGGTTCTACAGGGAGTTCTGTCCAACATTTCATCCATCACAGACCTGGGGGGTTTGGACCCTGTCTGGCTCTTCATGGTGGTCGGAGGGGTCATGTTCATCCTGGGATTTGCTGGATGCATTGGAGCACTTCGGGAAAACACCTTTCTACTGAAGTTTGTACGTTCCTGTTCTGCACACAGGAGTGAAAAACCATGGGAGCATTTCTGTTTTCACTAATTCTGCTGCCGCTTCAGTTTTCTGTATTCCTAGGAATCATCTTCTTCTTGGAGCTGACAACAGGAGTTCTGGCTTTTGTCTTCAAAGACTGGATTAAAGACCAGCTGAATCTGTTCATCAACAACAACATCCGGGCCTACAGGGACGACATCGACCTGCAGAACCTTATCGATTTCACTCAGGAATATGTAAGTCACTTACTGATGCATAAAATGCACTTATTTTTTTATGTAAGCAGGAATATCCCACTCAGATTAAAAACCTCTTCTTAGACGGAGACCTGGCAGCAGCAGGTTTTAAAACACGACTACAAAGATTAAACAGTTGAAGTGACAATGTGTAGTTTTTAGCATTAATCTCTGGAACTATCCATCGAAATGTTGTTGAAAATGAATAAAATGATGTCGTCATTGAAAAATATTGTTTTTTTTATAATGTTTAACCATAAAAATCATGAGCGCGGGTCCAAGTCTCTAGGGGACACCATATTAGACGCCATGTTTCCTTATGTGCAAGAGCGGGTCCTGCGCCTGCCGATGACGTCACACTAGATGATTGGCTGGATGTATGACTTATGGAAGTTACGGGTCGAGCCGGACTCGGATAGCAAAGAGAGATGGACCTTAATGCCCCCGAATGTGGCTGAACTTACCTCAGCTCTACGTGGTGTGGGTTGCTTTCCAACATGGCTCTAGGGGGGAGGCGGGCACCCACGAGTGTGAGGGGATCTGAATGTCACACAAAAACACAACACAGCACAACAATGATGGTGATGTTGAACATTCTGCTCAGTCGCGGACTTTTTGTTAGACTCTGAACCCGGAAACAGCAGGCGGATAACTCTGACAGTCGCTACGTCACGTTTTCAGCCCAGCGCGGCACGCTTGGAACCACATGGAAGCAGGTACTAAAAGGTCTACGGCAAACACGGACCAGTTACAGATGGTAATGCCGTCCAACCCGACTAAAACATTTTGAGTTGTGCTGAGTAGGGCTGATGGGCAAAGGGCACACGTGTGGCTGGTAGCACAGTCGAGGAGAGGTGGACCCATTATAATTCCTCCATGGTGTAAAGCAGCACTAAACACCTCTGGATCAGCCGGACTCAGACCCAGATGTGATTACGTTAAGCGAGCTGGTTTCATGTGATCATAAAAGGGATTTCTGAAGAACCCAGATGTTTTAGTGACCTCTTTAGGTTGGTTTAAAGGTCTGCAGGTGTATTAGTAGTCACTGTTTTTCTCTGTCTGACGTTAGTGGGAGTGCTGCGGCGCGTTTGGAGCAGACGACTGGAATCTTAACATCTATTTTAACTGCACTGATGGAAACCCTAGTCGGGAGAAATGTGGCGTTCCTTTCTCCTGCTGCACCAAGGACCCAGCGGTACGGCTCACCTGTCTGTTAGTGAGCTCAGCTCTGACGTGATGCTGTTTGCTTTGTCTCACTAGACAGAAACGATGTAAGACCTGTTGTTTTTGTCTCTAGGAGGATGTGATTAACACTCAGTGTGGATACGACATTAGAGCCAAACCAGTAAGTCTCCTGCTTCTGCTGTACTTACCGTAAATACAATGGTATTTTTCTAAAATAACGATTAAACAGTGAGTTAAAGCTTTCGTAGCGTGAGCGGCTCCAGTGGAAGTGTTAAGCTAACCTGTAGTCGCGTTGCTGCAGGACTCGGAGCAGAAGGACTACATCAACGTGAAAGGCTGCGTGCCTCAGTTTGAGAAGTGGCTGCAGGACAACCTCACCTTGGTGGCGGGGATCTTCATCGGAGTGGCGTTACTGCAGGTCACCTCTCTTCATGCACTCAGAGGGAAAAAGATGGGAAGAGTCAATTCCTCTTTATAATTAATGCTGTTGTTTTTTATCTACAGATTTTTGGAATTTGTTTGGCCCAGAATTTAGTGAGTGACATAGAGGCAGTGAGGGACAGCTGGTAAGACACCCATCTTATCTTAAAAAGATCACTTTATTCCTTTTCTTCTGCATGTTAAAAATCAGATTCCACAAGGGTCACTGATTACAGCTCTGTAAACCTGTGCATGTATGCTCTGGTCCTCTACCAGAGGTCTGGGAGCTTCAGGCTCCTCAACTGTCCCTAGAACTGTGCTCTTCTGGACAGAGACCTCTGAGGTTGGTACTGGTTGGAGCCACTCTCCCAGTTTGGGGTCACAGCTCTAAAGGGCTCTGATGACCTCTGGCACTACTTTTTCATTTTGTTTAGGTCATTGTTACATGTAAAAAATGTACAATTCAAATCTGAACTTGAACTTTCTGAAAGACCACCTGGAGTCCAACAATAGGCACAATTTGCTTATAATTTAATTACTTTATAAATAATAAGATAATCGTCTAAAATATGCTTAAGTAAATATTATTTATGAAAATGGCAGCAGATTGTTGATGAATGAAAAACTGATGATGATGTTACCCATACTCAGACGTGGTAATGATGGTGAAGATGATGATGGTGGTGAGGATGATGATGATAGTGATGATGGTGAGGATGATGATGATAGTGATGATGGTGAAGATGGTGATGGTGAAGATGATGATGGTGGTGATGGTGTTGGTGATGATGGTAGTGATAATGGTGAAGATGTTGATGATGATAATGGTGAAGAAGGTGAGGATGATGATGGTGAAAATGATGATGTGGTGATGATGATGGTGAAGATGGTGATGATGGTGGTGGTGATGGTGATGATGGTGGTGGTGGTGGTGATGATGGTGAAGATGTTTATGGTAGTGATGATGGTGATGATGGTGGTGGTGATGGTGATGATAGTGGTGGTGGTGATGATGATGGTGACGATGATGATAGTGATGGTGATGGTGGTGATGATGATGGTAGTGATGATGATAGTGATGGTGGTGATGATGGTGGTGATGATTGTGAAGATGGTGATGATGATGGTGGTGATGATGATGGTGAAGATGATGATGGTGAAGATGATGATGGTGGTGAAGATGATGATGATGATGATGATGGTGAAAATGATGGTGATGATGATGGTGATAGTGATGATGGTGAAGATGATGGTGATGGTGAAGATGATGATGGTGTTGATGGTGAAAATGATGATGGTGGTGATGATGATGATGATGAAAGTGATGATGGTGAAGATGGTGATGATGATGATAGTGATGATGGTGAAGATGGTGATGGTGAAGATGATGATGGTGGTGATGATGATGATGATGGTGAAGCTGATGATGGTGGTGATGGTGATGATGATGATGGTGATGATGGTGGTGGTGGTGATGATGATGGTGAAGATGATGGTGATGGTGAAGATGATGATGGTGATGATGGTGAAGATGATGGTGGTGGTGATGATGGTGATGGTGGTGATGATGGTGATGATGATGATGGCGGTGGTGATGATGATGGTGGTGGTGATGATGATGGTGGTGATGATGATGGTGATGGTGGTGGTGGTGATGATGATGGTAGTGATGATGATAGTGATGGTGGTGATGATGGTGGTGATGATGATGATGGTGATGATGATGGAGGTGATGATGATGGTGATGATGATGATGGTGGTGATGATGATGGTGGTGGAGGTGATT
>SSNS01000457.1:419712-439875 GCA_006937985.1 Aphyosemion australe | reverse complement strand
GCACATATTTAGGTATTTTTTGAGGAACTAAAATAATTAAGAGTTTTCTTTCTGCAGAAAACGCAGATCAAGCACCACCCTTTTGTCATCCTGTTGCACGTCTTTGTTTCACAGCCGGTGAAGTCATGGGAGATTGACCTGCAGCACATGGAGAGCCTCATCGATGAGAGAACATCCTGTCTGATTGTTACCAACCCGTCCAACCCGTGTGGGTCCGTTTTCAAAAAGGAACACCTGCAGAAGATCCTTAAAGGTTAGCTGCATTTCTGACCCTCATTACTTCAACAAGAAAGAGTTTGAGATCTGCAAAAATAATCATTAAAGCTTTTATTCCCTCTAGTGGCCTCCAAACACTGTGTTCCCATCCTGGCAGATGAAATCTACAGCGATATGGTGAGTACGACACGAATCACATCTCAGAACAGGTTGGCAGGTGGTCTTGGCTGTGTGTCACACCAGCGAGGCACATTTTTACCCACAGTGGTGGCGTTTCATTTGGTGGTATTAGCTCTAGCGCTGGATGGAGGGATCACAACCTCAAAATCAGCACCCAGGAGGATTAGAGGCCATGAATCAGATGAGCAGGAGCCAGAGAGGTCAGCGAGGGCAAGCAGGGAATGTGGGCTCTGTGATAAAGCTTTATACCAAGGCTTTGCTCATCCTGCATCATCTCTTTGTTTGTTCATTTTTATGATCAAACAAAGTTTATCTTTGTCATTTGGAAACCAGGTGGCAGTAAAATGGTTCATGCAGGGTTAAATGTAAAAAAGGGGTCATTTGGGGCTTTAATGTCAGCCTTGAAAACATTGTAATAGTTGAAGGTCATGCAAACATTTGCAGAGATTTTGTGCAAACACACGTTCACAGGCTCTGGAGGATTGCATGCTATAAATGAACAGTGCAGATAAGGACGTCGAGGTTAGAAACAGTAATTTTCCATTTAAAAAAACGACTTGATTCAATTTAATCACATGCATTAAATCTAAAGCATTTAAAGCAACTTTTAACGATCCAGCAGCACCTAAAAACCCATAAGGCTTGACTAGCCTCCATTTGATAACAGAAAAGGCCTGGATATGTCTAAAACAATCTGGGCTGATGCTGTCACCATGGCAACCCACACAGGCCTATGTCTGGACAAAAACTTTAAAAAACCTACTTGGACACCCCGTCTAAGGAATAATTGGTTCAGGTATTTTTTGTATGATTTCGTGATTCATAGGTCAGAAAAAATAAATAACATTAAAATTTGTTTAAAAAAGAAGCTAAAGTGTAAAGATGAACTTAAAGATGCAATAAGAACTATTGACCTAGACCACGTTAAAAACAAAGATATGACAAAGAAAGAGGAAGAATAAGTCTTTCATCAACCGATTCTCAGAGTCTAAAATGTGGAAAACGCTATGAATCGATCCACCAGATGCAAAATAATGAAAGTCTGAAGGCATTTTTTGGGCTGAGGGTAGAAAGCTTCAGAGTCGGGGTTGCTGGGTGCATCTACCCCCCCCCATCCCCATCCCCATCCCCACCCCCATCTCCCAGTAAATAGGAACAGACCAGAATGACTTTGCACTTTTCTGACTGCATGTGTTTGTAGTTAATGTGGTTGTCTGGTTTTGGCGCAGCAAAAATGGAGTGGAGAGGGTGTGTGTGTGTGTGTGTGTGTGTGTGTGTGTGTGTGTGTGTTTTCCCGTTAAACTGATTTATTCTCACAGTTTTTTATTGCACTAAAAACCAAATACGGACGCAGATTTAACTGTTTACAAACAACAAAATGAGTGAGCTGCTGATTTAAATCTAATCTGGATGACATCACTCGTCCCAGTTTGGCCAATAGGACGCGGGGCTGTCTCGCCACACGTCAGCCTTACTGTACGTCTTTAATGAAAAGCAGATTCCTGCGGTAACTCTAACCTCTCACGAAACATATTTCTGTCTTTCTCCTTTTCTTCTGCAGCTTCCATGTTAAACAGATTTACAAAAGATTCAAACGGATTCAAATTGCTGCTTACATTTTAGAATTTTATAGGAAGATTTAGACATTTTTAATGTTTGTTTATGTTTTTATAGTGATTAAAAGTCAGTATTGGTGTGTAAACTTGAAATTATTTACATAATGAATACACTTTAGTATTGCACGGTGCAACATATTATCAACGCTGATGCAGAAATGCATTTAAATAAAATTAACTGGAGCTTATCAGTGAAACTTTAATAGTTTCCTTTGTGATTTTTGAGTGACTTGTTTTGTTTTCCTGTTGTTTTAACCTCAGCTGTTTGGTTTCCAGCTGATTAGGACACTTAAACTACACATAACCCCGGTTAGATTCAAAATTCAATCAGTCCAAGCATGATTAAATTATTTTTAAAAATGAATTTAGAGCCAATATCTCAGTAAAATAAACCAAGAACAATTTAATTAAAGCTAAAACATAGTGATTTTCATCTTCTTCCTCCTCAGGTTTTCCCAGGATGCAACAGTCCCTCCCTGGCTTCTCTCAGCAGTGACGTTCCCATCCTGTCCTGTGGCGGTTTGGCTAAACGTTGGCTGGTTCCTGGCTGGAGGATGGGATGGATCCTCATCCATGACAGGAACCACGTATTTGGATCTGAGGTAAAACATATTTTCCTCATTTTAAAATCAAAATGAAAAAGTTTCAGTTCTTTTTCAGCTTTTAATAAAGAAAACGTTTGCAACAAATATCCTTTTCCTCCAAAACTCCCACGAATCCTTGACTTCCATCTGATGAAGTCAAAGCTGTTGAAAAGAAAAGAAACCCCACAACTTTATTTTTAATTAAATAATTCAATTTAATACTTAAATTAAAATATTAGATCCTGAGAGAGAATATATGGAAGCCAATTGCTACCAGTTTGATTAAAAATAATTTAAGTAATAAATATTAGATTTTGAGATGTTGCAATTATGAGATAGCGAGAAGTATCTGTGATAGCTTCTTATAATTGTGAGATATTATTATTATTATTATTATTATTATTATTATTATTAATAATAAAAGATTTAACATTTTGCTCTTTAAAGGTGAATAATTCTACGTGTTGCTCTATCTTCCCACCGTTTCAGATTCGACAGGGTCTGGTGAAGCTGAGTCAGCGGATTCTGGGAGCCTGCACCGTTGTCCAGGGAGCCCTGGAGAGCATCCTGAACAACACACCTGAGAGTTTCTACAGGGACACCATCAGCTTCCTGCAGGTACAGAAAACTCCTCTTCAGTGACTTTTCACCAGCGTCCAGCAGAAAATCAAACGTTTGTTTAATTAGCTGAACAAACCTTGAGCTGTGATGGTTGTTTGTCTTTATGTGTTCTGAGAAGAACTAAGGACATGAACAGGATGTTCCCACCTCTTACCCAACAGCAGCTCTGATAAGATAACATTGAGCAGATTTAGCCCTTTATACTGTATTTTAGTGTAAAATCGACCTGAGCTCAGGTCAGCGGTGCTTTAAAACTCTGAGATCTTTGTGACCTTAAAGCTTCACTGATGTGTTCATTATTAAAGCTGGTCTCTAGTGAAGAAGGCTTAATTACAGAAACATTTCAAAGCTGCTGCTGCTGCTGCTGCTGCCCTCTGTTTTATGAGACACTTTTGGCTCCATCAAGACTTTTTAGGTTTAAAACTTCTAGCAGTGATGCTGCTTTAAATCATTTTTACCAACATCCCTTCCAGCTTTCCTGGCTGCAAACTTAAATAATTTAACATGCAACAAGATGCAGATATGATGCAAAACATTTCAGTCATTATCACTTCTTGTGCACAGTTTAAAGATCTTTACCAACTCTTGTTTTTTTATCTTTGTTCTAACAGTTGCATGCATCATGAGTCTCATTGATGTTCTTTTTTCATTCTTCAGTCAAACTCAGAGATTTGTTTCAACGAGTTGTCCACAGTCCCCGGCCTGAACCCCGTCATGCCTTCAGGAGCCATGTACCTCATGGTTAGTATGACGTTAGCATCATGATGATGATTAATCTACTTGGCTCTGTGTAACTCCCAGTTCCTCTTCCTACTTTGATGAAAACAAGCTGAATTTTCAAAATAAAATCTAATAAGTGTTTCATTTAAAAATGTATATTTTTTAATAATTTCATCAAACTTTGTGGTGTTAAGAGATCTAATATTTCTGATTATTCCAGGTTGGGATTGAAATGGAACACTTTCCAGATTTTAAAGATGACGTGGACTTCACTGAGCGGCTGGTGACCGAGCAGTCCGTCTTCTGTCTGCCTGCTTCGGTGAGTCGTCCATCATTCATCTCTCATCATCATTTGCCCCCTAAAGATACTTTTCTGTCATTTTTAAATGTTTTTTTAGCACAAAATAAGATAATCACCATTTACTCTGCAGATAGCTCCATGAATGGCCTCTGTTCAGAGAAATAGAGTTTACATCCTTGACAGCGGATTAATTTACAGATCATCTAAGTGCAGCTAAGAACAAAACATGTTGCTTCTTTCTTAAATTAACTCTAATCTTCAGTTTCTAAATTAATTCATGCATTTTTTTTACATGGATTTCTGGGCTTGTGGAGTCCAGCAGGAATTTCTTAATATTTCTCCCATAATAAGTGTGCTATGGAATGTTGTCAGCAGTTGAAAGGTTCATAAAATCAAATCGCTATGAAAATCAAGACTGGAGCTGTCTTTTGATGGCAGTTAGACTCAGACTAGCCGTTAGCTCGTCAATCCTGAAAGAACCCCATGATTCCTCTGAGTAGGTCACTAGGGAAGCTATCTACAACAGCTAAGAGGTTACGGCACTCTCAGCTAAAACAATCCTGTCCTTTATGTCGACCAACAGGCGTTCGAGTATCCCAACTTCTTCCGCATTGTGGTGACGGTCCCGGAGGAGATGATGGTGGAGGCCTGCGCTCGAATCAGGGAGTTCTGCCAGCATCACTATCGACCCCCCAGCAGCGAGTGTAACGACCTAGACCAGTGACGTGCTGAGCTGGAACCAGTGTGACTGACCATCACAGATTTGGGATCAGCTTTGAGAAGCTGTTATGAATCAAAACACGTCACAACGTGGTGTTAAAACTGTTGCTACAGTCATCGTCGTGGCAACAAAAAGCTTCTGGAGATGTAATTTTTGGTGATGAAAGACTTAATATTTATTTTTTTTTACAGGCAACTTGTTATATATATTTATATAATTTGTGCAACACTCGCATGCCTCTCTGATATCAATAGCACGGAAATGAATATCAATCTGAAAAAAAACATGTTTATCACATTCAGAGAGAAATATATCTGATTATTTGTTTTTATAAGCAACATATACTGATATTTTTGCATGTTTTTGACTTCATGAAAATGTTCATCTAAAGATTACCTGTATATTATGTTAATTGTATTAAATTGCATATGCATTTTTATTTTATATGTGTCTTTATTTCATACAAAACACCTTGGTCAGTAATTTTTATGTTACCTAATAAAACAGTTTGACACGAGAGGAGTTTAATGGCTGTTGTTTCATAATCTCAGTGCATGAAGCACGAGGAGGACGAGGAGCCAAGGTGGTGCCGCTGCATTTGACTCTTCCATATGCTAATGAGAACACCTCTGGATGTGCAAAAGGGAAAGTTTATGTGTGTTGCTCATTCCACAGATCCATACAAAGTCATACCTCGTAGTAAAAGTTACGTACAACAAAGAAAAAATGGACCAAACTACCATTTTTGATAGTTTGAAAAAATCTAATCCATCTACAGAAAGAGTGGAAACTAGTTACTACTCATTCATGCCTTTATTACCTCCAGACTTGACTATTGCAATAGCATTCTCTATGGACTCCCTTTGNTTTGCCCTCTTGTAAAGCGTCTTTGAGTGTCCTAAAAAGCGCTATATAAGTTTGATGTATTATTATTATTAGTTCAATGATGAGCTAGGATCTGAGCTGTGGTTTGAACTGCTGCAGAGTGAACTTGCATGACAGTGCTTTTTATTTAAAGAAATAAACAAACTGGCTTCAGCTGAACTTGATGACAACCCCGTGTAAATGCAAATGATGATTTCATTTATTTCTGAATGAAATTGTTATCCAAGCCAACCTGGAACTTCCTGGAAGATGTGAAACTAACAGAGTGGTTGAACAGGGAGGTGGTAGTACGATGCTCTGGAGCTGCTTTGCTTGCCGTAATTGATGGAAGCACAACTTCTGCTCTGTAGCACAAAATCCTGAGGGAGGATATCTGACCTTTGACCTTCAAATGTTACAGAATTAAAATAATTATACAAAAATAATTGCAGTCATTGCAACTAATAATTAGGATTATAGGTTTAGATTTTTACTTTGCTGCAGGATCAGCTGGAGAAACTAAACAACTGAGAGAAGATCAGAAAACTCTGGATGATCTGACATCAGTGCTCTTTTAAACGGTGTCCAAAAACCTGCTGATGACACCTCAGACAGCATTCTAAGCTAAGCTGCATAGATGTGAATCTACCACTAAATGGTACATTAATAATGACTTCTGTCACTATTTCTCTCTTCAGATACCCTTGATGAAAGTATTTCCATCCTCCACATCCTCTCTAAAAGAGAGGAAATGTGCCAAACCTTTTCCCAAAGACACCAGAAAAAAGGAAATCAAATATTCCTCTTTAAAATCAAAGGCACACAGCTAGTGTCTTTATTTTCACAGTGAGTTTTGCTTCAGCAGGTGATGAAGAACACGGGTCCCCCAGGTCATCTTGTGGATGCTAGTGTGTGCTCCCTTTTTGTCTTTGCACAGCGTTTAAACATCATCTCGTAAACTAAATAAAGAAGCACAGTTTTCTTTTCCTGCATGCTTCTAACATGTTTTGGGTTTTTGGTGTTTCTCTCTGGTCGTATTCATCTCATCTTTAGCAGATTCTACCACAGATTCTTCACTTTTACAAACTGATTCCACTGAGATGCTGCGAGTTCCAACTTTTTACGGATTATTAAAATCTTTAAAAAAACAAAAGAAGAAATGGCTGTTATATATTATTAATGCATAATGAAATAAAGCTGCAGCAGACAACACCACCCTCTACAGGTAAACAGGTGACATTACAACCCAGTATTTATGCAAGGTCATCTGAAATGTTTCAAGAGTTGTGTGTGTGTGTGTGTGTGTGTGTGTGTGTGTGTGTGTGTGTGTGTGTGTGTGTGTGTGTGTGTGTGCTCTGCCAAAAGAAACATGACCTTTGGAACTTCCCTCTACTCACTTGGTGTTTACTCATAAATACTCCATGCTGATGAAGAACTCTGAACGTCGCCTAATAAACGTCCTGAGAGATAAAGACGTGAAGAGAAATGAACATGCATGTGTGTAAAAGCTGAGTCAGAGGTGAACAGAAACTAGAGAGATAAAGTGAAATCAGCAGAGAAAAAGGAAGGACGCTGGGCAGCAGAAGCACACAGAGAAGGAAAAAGAGGAAGTGGAAAGCTGTGACAGTTTGTGCTGAACTTTTCTGTTTTCTGTTGTGGCTCAAAGTACTCGATGGAGGACACGCCGCCGGTCAGGCACGTTCAGCTGAACGACGGCACGCGCATGCCGCTCCTGGGCCTCGGGACGTGGAAGGTAAACTCACTCAGACGTCTGCACTTTACTGTGCAACCTTCACAGATATTTGCAGATTATTTGATCTACATGTTTTTGCACATTGAATGGTTGAAAATAAAGTCAGAACACAAAACTTATGCTTTATGGACTTGACTTTTACTTCTATTTTATATTTATTTCTTCAAATTTATCTGTAGATTGGATTACCAGCTCATCTGTGTGGGATTAATATTCCTGTGCAGAGTTTCAAATAATTAAACCCAAACTTGAACTCAGTTTGAACTTTAACAGGTTACTGCAAAAAAAAAAAAAAGAACTGTGAATGGAAGATCAAAGTACAGCAACTACAGCATTTACAAAAGCGGAGAACACAGATCAAATACTTCTTGCAGCAGTAATTTAAAGACTGGATTTTCACCAGTAATATATATATTTATTCAAAATTAGAATAATCTCAGTTTTCCAATCTTTTGGTCTAGATTAAATAATGACGTCCCATCATATTTAAACTCTTTACCTTGTTTCAAAACACCACAAAAGGTGAGAGACTTTTTTAAAAGATAGAAGGAAAGATAGAAGAACATCCTCACATTAAGATTTGGTGCAAAAACAACAAATGTTTAAAAATTAAATAAAAGTTTCAATAAGTAGATTAAATGCATCACAAAAGTTTTTTTCTGCTTCTCACGTTAGCAAAATGATGCCAGAAAATGACACAAAACTTGATAATGACTGAATCATTGTGGTCATACTGTCCCACTTAAATTCCTGACTTGGTATTTATTTGGAAAAGTTCATATCAGCTACATTATGAGACAAAATAATCTTATTTTTCTCCAAACTTTTACCCAGTTTTACAAGCTGAAGCAGCCAGCTAACAAGATTATTTTTTATTTTTACATTTTAATAAACCATTTAATGTATTTGGCACAAAAGGGAACTTTAGCTTCATAAATTTTGCCTAAAAATCAGCACCTATAACATCTGAACCTGAGAAAGCAAGATTAATGTTTCCAGCTTATGTGCATGAGTTTGAAGCTTTCTGCCGTGCATCCTGGTGAGACCTGTTATTCAGCACATTTAGTATGAAAATAAGCACATTTATGCAAATGAGGTGCAAATCATCCTTAGACACTATTATAAGTGTGAGGTGTCACCGAATGCTGCAAAAATCATTCTGGAGCATTTAAAATGTGTGGCTGATTTCATTTTTACTTGACTGTGGAACTAAAGGTCAGTGGATAAGCCCTGAACTTGCTCATGTTGTATCAATAATATAACAGACGTGTGAAATTTGTTACCAAACGTCCCCCGCTCACTGTTATTTATGTGTACAAATCCTTTCTGTCTCAGTCTTCTCTTTTGCAGCGGACGTCGGTCCAGGGAGCGGTGGAGACTGCCATTGCAGCGGGATACCGTCACATCGACACAGCCTTCTCCTACAAGAACGAGGTGGACATTGGGAAAGCTCTGAACTCCAAAAGGGATCAGGGCATCATCCGGCGAGAAGATATGTTTATTGTTAGCAAGGTGGGGAAATACTTCAAATCTTTCTGATTGGTGTTTGTGTGATTTATCTAGATGCATGCAGCCAGATGTGTTTGTCTTCACAGCTGTGGTGTACCCATCATGCCTCAGAGGACATCCCTTTGTGTCTCAATAAGTCCCTGAAGGATCTCCAGCTGGACTACCTGGATCTTTATCTTGTGCATTTTCCCGTAGGCCTTAAGGTTCAGCATCCAATTCTTCTGTTCATCGCTTATGCCTCTAAATCATTTGTGCAAAAAGTTTAAATACATTCTTGTGACCAGAGTTTCCTTCCTTTCCTATCATGCTTTCTTTCTTTCTTTGAGAAAATACTGAAATGCATTGCTTATGTACAGGTTGGGAATAAATTACAGTCATGGGTGGATGTTATGATATGATGTTGATTAAAATGCAGTTCTAGTTTGGAAGAAGTGTTCATTTTTTATCTTTTCTGCAGAAATTAGGAGATGAACTCTTCCCGAAGAAGGATGGAAAGATCCTGACCTCTGATGTAGACTATGTAGACGTGTGGAGGGTGAGAAAACAACCAGTTTGAGATGGCTATGATTCAAGTTTGTTTTTAAATTTTAGTAAACAGATTGAAAATGTTTGAAATAAGCCTTTTATGATTTTTTTCTCATAGCGTAAAATGACAGAAATGAAATCAAATACATTTTAAAAAGAAATTACACTTGCAGAAATGCACATATAAAGATTGTGCGTAAATTAAACAAAACACATGATCAAAAAACATTATTGCAGTTTCCTGATTATTCAAAAATCAGATTTAGTCTCTGCAAAAAATGCCGTTCACTTAAATCAACTGCTTATGCCTAAAGATTGATTTGATTACTTTTTTTTTTTTTTAATAAGAAAAACTAAAACTAAGCCTTCCACCTTGCAAAGGAAATTTTAATTAAACCAATCAAGTTTTTCAGTTGTAAATGTTTTCTGTCTCCAGGGGATGGAGGCCCTGCAGTCCTCGGGGAAGGTGAAGAGTATCGGTGTCTCAAACTTCAGCGTCCTGCAGCTGGAGAGGCTTCTGGCTCTGTGCAGAGTTCCCCCTGCTGTTAATCAGGTGCTTCATTTGTCTGTCATAGTTGGAATCTAAAACTGTAGTAATGCCTAAGAATATGTGGTTATGCCAAGCTGCTTTTCTAGATCTGTGTTTCTTCCTACCAGGTGGAGCTCCACCCCTACATGGTTCAGACCGATATGATAGAGTTCTGTAAATCCAAAAACATCGTCCTGACGGCCTACAGCCCCTTCGGTTCACCTGAAAGACCCCCTGATCTGTAAGATGAAGCATTTGTGAAACAAACCTCCTCCTGATGCACTTAGATCTATATTTGTGTTGATTGCACAACAGCTGCAACCAAACCATGATGTAACTAATGTTCTATCATTGTTGGATGTTTGCTTCATCTTTGCAAATGTTGCATCATTGCAACTGACAACTTCAGGTTAAGAGGCGACACAGATCCCTGTAAGCTCCTGGAGGACCCTGTGGTTGCAGAGGTGGCGAGAAAACACAGAAAAAGTCCTGCACAGGTGAGCTCTAAGCAGCTTGTGTGTACGATCTCTCGTTTCTAATCGCTGTTTCTCCACCAGGTGCTGCTGAGGTATCATGTGCAGCAGGGAATTGCAGTCATTCCCAAAAGTGACAAGCCTCATCACATCCTTGAAAACACAAAGGTATGAAACTCTCGTGTGGAATTACAGCCAGACAGAAAATCCACTCCTAAAGTCCTACAGCTGATGTCTTTGTCCAGATCTTTGACTTCAGCCTCACCGACGAGGACATGAACACCCTGAGAGGTCTGGATCGAGGGTGGAAAGCCTGCGTAATGGATGAGTACGTTAAGAGGTGATAAATCTCTCACACGGAGATGCTGCTGCTGCTTTTAAAACCATGATTGTGGTTCTGTTTTCCAGAATCAAGTCTCATCCATACTACCCTTTTGAGTGAGATGTGAAAACCTCCAACACACGGTTTACTAAAACTCGTCACACGAACAATCCAAGCAGTGATTCAAAAGTTTTATTACAGATCAAACATCACTTTCTTTGATATGTAACAGACATCAAACACAAACATTCGTGCCAAAAAAAAACAATCCAAGTTTTCGTTCCGGGAAAAACGACCTGATTCGGCACAACTTGGCACGTTTTACAGGTTCTAACCTCTTTGTTTTATTCATAAACTTGAAGTGGTTTTGCATCTCTGGAAGTTCCACGTCTAATTTGTGCAATTTTGTTTTGCCTTAAAAGAATAAACTGTTCCCAGCCAGAGGCATGAATGCGACGTTCAACTTCAACACATGAACTTCTTTAGCCTTTTGCTAGAAAATGTTTTATTTGAACCTTCAGTAACAAAATACTGAGAAAAGCTAAGGAGCTGATGTTTGAACTTGTTAGTGTTCAGGTTGCAAATACTAAAAAAAAAAGTTGTCACCATTTTTAAAAACGTTCCAACCATTTTGCACTTTAATCTGACGTGTCGATGTTGTGACTGCACTTTTGTAAACGTCTTCAGTGTTAAAAGGATTTAATACTCTTGTGTTATAAGAACTAAAGATGTAAAATTATAAAGAATAAAAGGTGGCTTTGTTGGATGAGCTCTTCGACAAGCTGGTTCATGCATAAACTGTAAATAAATGACCGTGGCAACACTTAAAGAGGACGTTTTGGGAATTGTTGGGAAGTTTTCTAGAAATCTTGCACATTTATGTTATTGTCCTCTCTGTTTTTAGCTATAATCCTGCAAAGAGTAAAATGTATGCATAAAAAAGCAAATTAACCATCTTAATAAGGTAATCATGAGTTTCTTTGAGGCTCTAGGTCTTCATTCTTCCAGCTACGTGGGCTGCGGTTTTCCCTTCACTCCCCATCCTGTTCTCTTTTCTGGCGAGGCCGATTGCGGCGAAGGCTTAACTACACACACGCACGCCGATGCTCCTGCTATGCGTTTGGGCAGGTCTGGCCCTCTGGACCATGACCCCTTGTCAGGATCAAACACTTGGGTGACTCTGGAGAATGCCATGCTCTCCCAGCTGTAGCCCCCAAGCACGTAGATCTTCCCTGTCCAGACCGCCAGCCCCGCCTCGCTGTTGGGCAGCAGCAGCGGAGCCACCTGAGTCCACTGGTTACTGCGGGGGTCGTAGGACTCCACCTGCAGGATATCGAAGCGATCTGTGGTGTCTGCATGATCGTCGCTCCCTCCGATTGCATAGATGAGGCTGTTGAGGGAGGCCAGGCAGTGCCAGCCTCGGGCGAGGGACATGGGCTGGCGTTCCACCCACACCTCGCCGTCCCGTGATGGATCATAGCTCAGGACGTCTTGGCGGTACGGGCCGATCTGATAGTCATGACCGCCTGAGATGTAGACGACCCCTTGGTGGACGGTGCCTGCGTGGCCGTAAGTAAACCTGTAAAATATGGATTTCACAAACCTTTTAAGGACATCATTTTATTCCAATAAGTTTCGGTAAGGACACCTGACAGGACGCTAAAGGTTTTCTTTTAGTATCATTTATAAGAAGGGGTTTATAACTTGCAGTTGCACTCGGCAATCGCTGAGTGGGACATGTGGGTGTGAATTTGCGATCTCCGGGTCTGCAGCTGTGTACTATGGTGGGAGGCGGGGTTCCATTGAATCCAAGCATCTAATTTCCGGGTTGAAGGAATGGCACACAAAAATAACTTATGTCCAAAGAAATGACATCGCAATAGTGCCAGCGGTAATATTTTACCATATATTGTGCCTACTGTTGCTCTGGAAGGTGTAAAATAGCATAACGGCCCTTTAGGAGGAAGAAGTTTCTAGCAGTTAGACAAAAGTTTGTTTTCTTTGTTGTTGCCAAGTTTTTGTGTGTAGACTAGACACAAAACTGCTTCATTGTCTGAGTTCAGATCAATGAGAACAACTTGTTTATGAAGCATGGAGAACAACAGTTTCAGAGTACATTTACCTGGGTAGTTGTGCTACGTAGGACCAGCAGTCATCTGCAGGGTAGTAAACCTCGACGGAGCACAACGCCCCGGTGCCGTTCCTCCCTCCCACAGCAATCAGGCAATCTCCCACAGCTCCCAGGTAAAAGTCCACCCGCCGCTGGTTCATTGGAGCACCCTGAAAAACATCACGCTGTCATGGTGCTCGAGCTCAGAAATGGAAGATGAATACAGAAATAGCTCTACTTTGGTCCACTGATTGTCCCGTGGGTCATATCTGTACAGCAGGTTACAAGCGGCGTCTCCTCCGTTGTCCCTCGATGAGCTGCCGCCAGCGGCGAAGATGAAGCCCCCCAGCACCGCTAAGCAGTGGTGGCTCCGCTGGGCTGGCAGCTCTGTCTCCAACTCCCAGCTTCCTGTCTCACTATCCAGCCAGCAAACAGTGGCACTGAGCTCCTCTCCTCGCTCATACACCTCTCCTCCAATGAGCAGCAGCTGCTCCACTCCTCCCCTCAGCAAGGTCCGTTCAGTTTGGAGCAGCGGCTGAGCGCTCGGCCTGGCGTGGTACCCCAGCGCCTCCTCCACCAGGGCATCACAGCCGGCATCCTTGGGCAGTAAAGATTGCACTGCCGGGACAACCAGATTAACAAGGTCACCCACGGGCATTAGAGGGAATCGTATGTGGGAGAGGAGCCGTTTGGCGTACGGGGTTCGCTCTGGGTTCTGGCTGAGCCACTGAAGGGACGCCTGCAGCAGCGCCTGCTCACTGTCATGCTGAACCTGAAAAGAGCCAGCGATGGCCTTTTAGTTAAACCGTTGAAAGCATTTTGTCAGCACAAACAGACGGACAAAAAGGGTCTCACCTGGTCACTAGCGAGATAGGAGGAGAGCTTGTGGAAAGGAATGTTTTGAAGGAAATCAGGGGTGAAGGAGAGCGTGGAGAAGCGTGCGAGGATGAAGTGGTCAATAAAGGTGTCGAGTCGCTCCAGACTGTAGACTTGAGCCAGCTCCTGAAGGTACAGGTAGTTATCCTCGTTCACCTCCCGCTCCAGGTACTGGCAGCAGAAATCCACCACTCGCCAAAGCTGAACGCCAACATATACGTGACATGTTACTTTAACACTATATGTGCTCAGTATCAATATTTACATATTTGTGTGCTAAAAAAAAACAATCAGCTCAATCATGCAAGTTCAACCTGTACGTTGCTCAACAGTTTCCTACCTGCAGAAGGTGTGCTGCTTCCAGCACGCAGTCGATGTTTCCTCCATCTAAAAAAAGTTCTCCGCTGTACAGGAAGTCCAACACGGCCTTCAGACCGATGAAGGACATGCCAACTAACTCCACCTGTACAAAGCAAAGGCACATGATAAAAAACATCCTCCAGATCTCCAAAATCTTCTGGCTTCTTTCACTTTACATCTGATGCTCCAATTTGGGAATAATCTGATTTGTCTCTGAAATCTAATTTCTGCTACAGCACTTTCGATTTTTATCAAATTTTCAGTCTTGTTTATGTAATCTATAAAAGTAGCATTAATTCAATTCAATTCAATTCAGTTTATTTATATAGCGCCAAATCACGACAAGAGTCGTCTCAAGGCACTTCACAAAGTAAACATTTCAATACAGTTCAGTTCATAAGCCAATCAGTAAAAAAGTTTCCTATATAAGGGACCCAGCAGATTGCATCAAGACACTGACTAGTGTCATTGTGTTGGTACAATCCTCATACTAAGCAAGCATTTAGCGACAGTGGGAAGGAAAACTCCCTTTTAACAGGAAGAAACCTCCAGAGGATCCTGGCTCAGTATGAGCAGCCATCCGCTACGGCTCACTGGGGATTGAGAAGACAGAGCAGGCACAGGCACACCCCACACACACACACACACACACACCACATATATCAAGTAGCGTTTCTATGGCTACACTGTGATTTCTTAGTAGAAGTTCTATTTAGTAAGAGTAAGAGAAACTTTATTGTCTTTATCTGAGTGAATCTATAATTAATTCAATAGGTGAACTAATAGTAGCACATTCTATGTTAAAGAAAGTAAGATGTAATATCAGGAGAGGGAGAATGTTAGGTGGTTGGCATTAAGACTCCACACCTTTATTATCCCCCCAAAAAACTTAACTCTGTCATGTTTTCTGGTGTACCTCCAGCTGATGCTCCTCTCTCATGCCCAGCGTGAACATAGCATGGAAGTACGGGCTGGAGATGGCCAGCAGGGCTCGGTGAGCGGGGATCCGCTGGTCATTAGCGACCAGCACCACATCACAGAACCGGTTCTGCTGTCGCGCATTAAGACTCCACACCTTTATTATCCCCCCAAAAAACTTAACTCTGTCATGTTTTCTGGTGTACCTCCAGCTGATGCTCCTCTCTCATGCCCAGCGTGAACATAGCATGGAAGTACGGGCTGGAGATGGCCAGCAGGGCTCGGTGAGCGGGGATCCGCTGGTCATTAGCGACCAGCACCACATCACAGAACCGGTTCTGCTGTCGCTGCTCATTAAAACCCTGTAGCACCTCCACAGCCTGGTCCTCAGAGTGAAAAATCTAGAAAACAATGAAATATCTCTTATTGTTGCTTTTCCAGTACTAACGACTAATGTTTGTCATGTTTTTTTCTACTTATCTAGAGTCACTAAATGAGACTGAACACTTATGGGCATGCACGCATGCACACAAATCTATAAATCACTATATTTTTTTTATTTTCTCAATTGCAAAACTGTCATTTAATTTCTTGTTTGCCATTTCTAGCTTCACAAATAAAATCACATGATGCATTACTTTCTCACATTAAGGTGAGGTGGATAATATTTAGTATAACAGAATCACTAACCTTAGAGGATTCACTGACCCTGTGGGGCCGAGACATCCGGATCGATTTTTCCATTATGTCCCCTCAGACAGAAATCTAAAATACAAAACACAGCGTTAATATTTTCCTTTCCTTTGTAAGACAATGGCAAATATTTCCAACTCAACGGCTGAAGACCTGTAACCTACTGATTACGTAACAATGGAAAAACTTGTTGGACAAACTACAATAACCATAAACAGTAAATGTGCCACAATGAGTTGTTTTTGGTGAGTTTATCACTCACTATCATTAGATTTATTATAATATAATTGAGCTTCTAACATGTTTTTATCACAACCTGGCGTGGTTTGCTCAGAAAACATCTGATATGATCAGCAATGCAAGAAAATATATAATTTCCCGATTTCAAAATAAATTTGATAAGCAGCGCTTACATGTAGCTGGTGGGAGGGCAGTTGGTCACTCAACATCTTGTTATCGCAGTTCCAATGGTTAAAACAAAGTAATGAAAGACATTTTCTGTAAAATGCGACGCTTTTCTACCACGACAGAAGTTACAAAAGACGGTATAAACTTCTTAACAAATAATTTTCTAATTACCGGCTGAAATTTTTGTAGTTCCACAGTTTAATAACACATGGGAACAAAAACACAATGTAGCAAACCATTAGCTTGTCTAGCTACATGCTAATGTAAAACACTTCCGTTCGGGGGATTTTCAGAATAAAGACAATTATTAATTATTGAATTACTAAAAAAGCAGGCTGGAATAAAAAAAAATCAAACTAGTGAGTTGGTAATCTAAATATTTAATTATTAGTAACTTCTTCAGTTCAATTATAGTTTAAAATATTGATATTACTCACGTGAAGCGAAATATATTGCAAAAACCCCACATAGTAAAGGAAAAAAATAATCTAAAATTTTCTTAGCCCAATTTTTTTTTAGCAGAAAATCCAAAAGTAAAAGAAAATTATCAGCTTCTCACTGAAAGTATTAGAAAACGTTTGGAGTCTGCAAGGAACTATTTCCAACATACCCTAATCCACATTTTAAAATAAAAATATTTTAAAATGTATTCATGGCAGAAACATGTACAACAGTCTGCCAGTTCTAATTAAGCATAAATAACACATTTTCTTCAGATGTACAGTAAAAACATTTTTAGAGGGTTCATGCAAGCAACATTTGATAAACATAAATGAAGCATGGAAAAGAAGAACAAAATTGATTGAAAGTTTTTTATTTTATTACTGTATACTTTTGTCATTATTGTTGTTTACAACTAATCGATACCAGTAAGTTTTTATATAAAACTAACCAAAATATCCATATCAAGTAACACTTATTCTCTTGTTTTATTCTGAAATCAAATCTTTTAACCGGATGTTGTCATTAAAAGCGGAAGGTTAAAAAAAATCATCTGTTTGTTCAAGAGAGGAAATGTTACAAAACGTTTGAAAATGACTGAAATTCTATGGTACTGGTGATAATAAAAAGTGTTGTAATAGGACTTCATTATTAATCACAGGAGGCAAAATATTATAGATAAAGAATAATTAAGATTTTACCTATTAAACAGGTTGTTAACTTTTTAACCTCAAAGCCTAAGAAGATGGTTATGGTTGACATGTAAACTGTGTTTCAGAGATTTGTTTATATTCTATTAAAATAATCATAAATGTAGTTTTCATAGATACTAATGCATTGTAAAACTGTTCATTTGTTTCCTTTTAGTCGTAGACTCAATACAAAATGTGCCACATGTTTAGCTGTTTTTCACATAACAATACCCTGAGGGTTTTACAGAGCAGAATATTAGAAAAACCCCTATTAAGATTATGTGAACCTTTTTAAATGTTACACATTTATTCCTAAGCATGATCTAAAACCAGACAAACCAGTTTTACAGGACAGAAAAAAGAGCTACAGTTACAGAGGTGTAATAGGTCTACATGGAGCTCTAACTATTATCAAGTTTTAGAACATGTTTTATGAAAAAAGTTCTATATAAATACTATCATCCGAAATACATCTTAATATTTTGGAGTGTGTACAAATGCCATTACGTCTAATTGATGATGAAGGAAAGAAATAGTTAAAAGATAGGTAAACAATTAAAAAGCAATCACTGAAACAATTAAAGGTATGTGTTTGAGGTTAAGTTAAGGCAACAGACATTAAATAGTCAAGTTGAAGAAGTTATTTAGCCTTGTGCTGTTTGTTTTGTTATAATGGTATTTACAAGAAAACTAATCTGACTGTTTTTGTGCAGTTTAAATGTGTTTGCTCTCACAAATGTGGCTCCTGTTAAAATAAATAAATGACCAGTTTTCCAAGTTGGATGCACAAAGTTGTTGATGGTCCAGCAGGTGGCAGAATAAAGCTGTTTCAGACAATCCAGAGTAAAAATGTGACTGTGGCGCTTCTTGGTGGCGGTCTATCAATAAGAAAAAGATTTAACCTTTGAGCTCAGTGTATAATTGTTTACTTTAATATTTTACATGGCTCATAAATTCATGCAACCACTCCTTTGATTGATAGATTTTACTTTAAGGTGCATTTTTTTAACATTGATTTAAGAGAATGCTAATTTGTACCTGTTGTTGTTTGTGATTATTTTGCGCAATCTGATGGTTGTAAAAAATATTTTCTTTAATGCAATTGCGGACAAATGCTGCAAATTTAAAGTGAGGTTAAAAAAAAATAATTACTGCAGTTGCACTATTCCATATTAAGTTGCGTTATTTAGCAAGAAAGCAAACCGGAAGTTGCTTTCTTTTTTCAAAAGAAAACCCACCGCTGACAAATATTCATCTGGCATTGAACTTTAATAAGGCTAAACGTCTTTTTAACTATCACATATGTTTTCACTTGGTTGCATACATTAAATGGGACTGTTGTTATTAATGGTTGGTCACTAAAATATACGTACTTAGGTTACTAGCTCCTTTAATTTTTATGTGTATTTTTTCCAGCAGATATGGGTTAACAAATTGCAGTTTTACAGAAGAAGCAACAAAATATCATTTTTTAACTTAAACATTTGTCAACAATCAGAAATGAATTTTTTTTAAAGATTGATCTATTTATAGGCTTTTTTTCTTTCAATAAAGCACTTTTAGGCATAATTTTAGGCTAATTAGATATAAGATTACGTGTAGCAAATATGATACATTTAGCATTACAAGGGTTAAGTGAACAAAAAGTAGCAAGTAAGAAAACAACATAAAAACTAACAGCAATGTATTTTTCTGTTTCTGTGAGCCAAATATGTTTCATGTAAAAGTAAAAGCTGAACATAGGCAATGTCAAATAAATGCTTTTCAAATTGACCTCAATTCATTTTAAGGAAATGTATGTCACAAAGTCTACATGAATGTAAATGATTGTTTACTTACAATTTAATCTTGTGAAAGACGTTTAAGTAGAATTAAAAATTTGATGCGTCAAAACTGTTTTCATTTTTTTTTATTTTATTTTTTAAATAAATAGGAACTCCGGTAGCGAGTAGCCTGTCAAATCTGGCGATTTCAGTCGGGCTGTTGCTATATTTTGGTGCAAGTGACCAAACTCAGTCAGTTCAGTAGTTTAATATATTACTGGTGACTTTATTTTGAAAGTTGACGCCGGAAACAGTATTCACCCTTCCGTGCGTCTTGACGTGGACCCACAGAGACGGCCAAGCGACCAGGAGGAGGAGAAGCCAGTGTCTGGGGGAACTTCTGTGTCTGTCTACTGGCAACCTGATTGACTAACTCCACACCAACGCCCATAAAGCCTAAAGATCCAGGAAATGAACCGAGGTTTTAATAGAAGAGCCTTCGCCTCCCGTTAAGTTTTACCGGTTCAGTCGCCCCGGCGCCGTGGTCGTGATTTCGGTTTTGTCTGATGTGCATCACCAACCATTCAAGTTAGCTGCCGTGTTCCCGTTAACCGTCTGGACCGACCCACGTCTCAGTTTTGACCGATTAACTCTCGTTCACCTGAAAAATGGCAACTCAGATCGATAAAGAAGCTTGCAGAGAGGCTTACAACGACGTTAGAGACGATGCCACGGAAACCAGTTGGTAAGTTGTTCATTTAAAAAACGAGCTTTTTAACATTATTTCACTTATTCTCAGGAGAATTAACGTCTTCTCCATACAAAGCGGCACAGCTGTTAAATCACAACAACGATTTGTGTGCTTCGGCGGATAAATGGTACACAAAAATGTTATTTATTTACTAAAACTCGAGCTACAAGCTTAATTTGTGTTACCGCCCACTGCGTTAGATTTTCTTGAAATAATT
>SSNS01000457.1:398069-418062 GCA_006937985.1 Aphyosemion australe | reverse complement strand
TGTTCCTCCTCTGGGGACCCTTAAACACCCAGCAGGTTTGGGTGAAATGTAGCTTTAACTTGAACTTGATATGTATAATCTCATTAGGGTTTATCACCCAGCCGAAGTGTAGTTAGAGAAGAAAAAGGACCAACTTTGGATAAAGTTAACACTCCTCGTTTTACCAACCTGACACCGTCCACAGGAGACGGCTCTGGTTTCCAGTCTGCTCTCAGAGGGACAGAGGGAGCGTCCAGAGGAAGGCGGTATCACTCAGACAACCTTTGGTCACCTGAAAGGAAGTCGACTCATGCATACCAGCGTCTTTCCTTTTTGCCACTTCATCACAGTTGTTTTAGTGCGGGTTTCTCTGCAGGTTGGCTGCAGAATCAGCATGAATTTAGCAGGAAGCTAAACCAGGAAGAGTCTGGCATAGGGAGGAAGTAAGGGGGTGTGGTGAGCTCTAGGTTGGGGAGAGGATTTCTGACTGTTCCTGTTCCTCTTAGGCACCTGAAACGGTTGCAACAGGAGGAAAGACCGAGTGCAATTGAGCAATAAGTTACAATCATTGTAACAGACAGTGAGCCAGTCTGGTGACTCTGCTGATCAATTATAGGCTGATAAGACTCTTTAGTTCCTGCTACTGCTGATATGTGTCTGATCTGAAAGCATCTCTGCTGCCAGGAATATCAACACAGATGGAAGATAGTCAAGCTTTTCACACCATAAGTAATCTTAACTCCTTCAGAATGATCGTTTTAATCTAAATAAAAAATCTTTAGACAATAATCATCTTTTTTGTTGATTATTGTTCTGATTATCTTCTAAATAATGTCTTATATCATGAAAAATGAATTTATAGCTGTTTTGTTGTTGATATTCTGAGAAAATGCGTTACTCAGAAAAAGGAAGCTTTCAAACATTCTTTAAAGAATTTATTTTTCCCTCAAACAAACATCGATCTTCAGTCTGACTGTGAGGGCTTTTTACTAACTGAGGAACATTTGCCAGCTGACATAATTGCTGAGATGTTTATCAGATCGTTGTAGAGAAATGCAGTTTTTCTTTTTCTGGAAACATAACTGTACTCTGCTGCTCGCTGAAGAGGAAAACCCTTGTTTCAGTGAGACCTGTAGCTGTCAGACGTTCTCATCCAGCTATGAAGCCACAAGTAAAAAGCTGCAGTGTTGGAAAATGTCCAAGAGATGCAGCGTGGTGGGTAACCGGTTGATATACCAGCCTTAGCTCGCACGGTTTGTTCATAGTGACAGTGTGTAGTTTCCTAGCGATAGGGGGCAGTAGTACATATTTCAGGGTAGTTTTTCACCATATCGCCGTGACGGTTGCTAGTTACGGTAAATGTTGTTACCTGTTGAGCAGAAAGCATGCACCTCAGTGTGACTCCTCAGACTTTGATAGTCCTTCAGTTAATTCCATGGAGAGAATGCAATGCCTATGCTAGTTTTCTGGTGGTGTAGGTTCCGGATCTGCTCGGGGTCCTGCGCCTGCCAGTGACGTCAAACTATGGCAATACCACTCGGCCAAAATATATTGCATCTCTGTTTTGATTCTGTTCTTTCACATAGGTTTTGGAAAGTGTTTAGCAGTTTTGTTATTAAATTCATGTTTCGTCTAAATGTTTTCGAACGTGGTAACGAAACTTCCGTAAGTCGCACATCCAGCCAATCATCTAGTGTGATGTCATCAGCAAGCGCAGGACCCCGAGCTGGCTCATGTAGAAAATAGATATCATACATATACCTAGATGCCCTACCCGTGCTGTTCGTCAATTGGACGAACATCCTTACGTGGCGGCCATCTTACTAGCGACAGCTGCCCTTTTTCGCAACATTGGTGTCAATGGTGCATGTACTACTCAAACAACTCTAACTTGCTCAATTTTCAACCGATTTTCAAACGGTTTGATTTGTTATAAACGCCAGAGATGTGGCTGTGAAATATGACGGATTTGGCCCATTAATTTAAAAATGTTAAAGTATGTCCTATCAAGCCTGTGTGTTATACGGTTTGTAATAATGTAACCCGTTTGTAAATCCGTTAAGATTTCATCGAGTTAAGAGTGTTTTTGTGTAAGTTATCTTCATTGAGAGCGGAGCGTCTGCTGTCGGCAGTAAGATGGCCGCCGTTGTAGGGACACTGTCGACTCCCAGTTAAGGCATCTAGCAATATATATGATATCTATGACGTAGAAGGAAACATGGTGTCTAATATGGCGTCCCCCAGAGACTTACACTCGTGCCCTATGTATTTTAGACTCAATTTTTATGGTTATATGTTAGGAAACCGCCAATATTTTTCAACAACTGGACGTCATTTTATTCACTTTCAACATTTCAATGAAACATAATTAATGGAAAAACTACACATTGTCACTTTAATTTAAATCTGCAAAGAGTTAGCCTTTACCCAACAAATGGGTTCTGTTTGTTGTGACTGTTCTGTTTTTTTATTTCTAGAGACTAGTGTGATCTCTTGATGGAAATCAGCCATTTTCATATCATTAGAGGACGAGTATTTTCTGTTTCCCAAACCGTGTTTTGGCTGCCAGCTGCTGTTTTGTTATTTCAGGGATCCGACCTTTTGATTGGAGCCAAATGCCTTCACCGTTCACTGTCCCATCAGTGGTTTGGCTTGAATGGATTTAAATCCAGATTATTATGATAACATGTTTATCGTACAGCATGGTGAAGATTAATCTACCAGATCTAAACAGCTTAAAACCAGCTCTTATCTGCAGAGGTTAAGGCCTGAATAGTAATATAACATTTAGGTTTGTCACAGAAACTAGATTTTTCCCTAAAGTTTTGTTTCCAAATACAAAAAGTGATCAATTAACAGTTTATAAAAGCTGCTTTTTGTGCTCTGATTGTAACGCCCAGTCTTTCCACGAGCGCAGGCTGGAAACAGACAAACGTAGGCATGTTCTTAGTTTTCAGGTTTACTTAAGGTTGCTTAAATACTCGGTTGGTGTTTAAACAAGGCCTGAGGTGGGAGTCAGACCAAAGCAGCAGCAGAAATCCTTTGATTCTTTTGTCTCCCGGCTTGTTTGTATTCAGACGTTATTCCCAGACTGTGGTTGACCACCATGGCGCTGACAGGCGTGGTCACTGGAGGTTTGTGACACAACTGCAAAGCTCACGGCGTCCACTGACCTGAATACTCGCTGTTTGCATGCTTTTCATGCTTGACAGACTTTTACTCGAGTCTTTTGCAGCTCCTTTATTGTGCATTTTCAATTTTAACATTCATTTGTTCCATTAAGGTGGAATTAGCTCGTATGCTGAGGACATTTTCTTTAACCGTTGTCACCTGTGTTTCCTCAGACGACACGCGTCTGTTCGGCTTCATCCGATTCACAACGGGCGACGCCATGAGCAAACGGGCCAAGTTCACCTTCCTCACCTGGATAGGTGAAGACATCACCGGGCTGCAGCGGGCCAAGATCAGCACCGACAAGACTCTAGTCAAAGACGTGGTGCAGGTCAGTGACTCCTGAGAGGGGCAATTAAAATAACGGTTCCTTTGGGGAAAACTGGTTGCAGGACAAATGAAGATGCTTGCTTTGTGTAGTAGAACAAAAACGGTATACTGGACTGTTCCGGTTGCACCGATATTCAGTTCAGCACATTTGTCTCTGCAGAACTTTGCCAAGGAGTTCGTGATCAGCGACCCACGCGAACTGGATCAAGATTTCCTCTGCAAGGAGCTGAGGAAGGCAGGAGGAGCTAACTACGACGCTCAGGCCGAGTAGAGAAGAACCACGGTCCACTGGAAGCAGCCGGGTCGAGGGATCGGGGTTTAAAACGAGGGTGGGGAGTGTTGGGGCTGGGCTCTTTGGGAGAGGGTGAGGTGGAATGGGAGAGGACACGAATTACTCCTAGTCAAAACTCCAAGGTTAGACTAGTTTTCCCCTGTTAATTGGCTTTTTAATGAAATCCCAAGCTATTATGTTCTTTAAAGTTTACGTTTCCTTTGAAACTGTTGGTGCACATTTACATGTGGGTGCTTATATACTTGCATTTAAAGGGTTTGTAATAAAAGCTGCATTTAGTCTCATTATTGGACCTGAAGGACGTCCCAGACTAGGACGATGTGAGCCTAAATGTGGTTCTGTGTAGGATGTTAAAGGGCTGATTGATGAGTAAACCACAAGCAGCAGGTACTGAAACGTCTTCCTCGAGATCTTCTAATTTTGCACACATTCAGGGACTCAGGAAGCGACACCTTAAAGGAATAGTTTGATGTTTTTAAGAGAAGATTGGAAGTCTTTTATTTTTGCAGAAATTCTGAAACGGCTCACCTCTGGCTGTTATGACAAAATTAGTGTTTATGATGCGTTTTTGAACATTTAAGCTATTCCTTTAAGGTTCAGATCTGACTGTAGGCTGAATAAGCACATATATGATTGTTAGCGCACACAAATGTGTAAAGCGTGTGTATAAGCACCCTGACAGACTGTCTTCTGCCCATTCCCACACTCCACCTTCTCCCTGGTCAGTTGGTCCTCCACTGTGCTGTGAATCGTCATCTCACTCTCATCCTCATCTCAGCAGAGCAAAATAAAGTTGCCTTCCAAGGCTGCAGCACTGTTTGTCAAGACTAACTGAATGTGGTGAGATTGTGGGGAGAACTGAAGGGTTTCACTTCAAAAGCAAAGCTAGAAAAATGGATCATGTTGTTTTGAAATGACACCCTTTACTTGTAGGTGTGTGTTTGACACCAGAAACGCGCTCTTAGTCATGATACACTGTACCTCTGGGCGGGAAAGATCTCCATTTTCTGTGTGACGTCGGGAAAACCGAGTCACTCTGCAGCACGTTTAGCCACAGCTGTGTTTGGATTACAGCTCCAGAGTCATTTCCTGTCCTTGGAATTTCATTTATCTTTCCAAGATTTTAATGTTTGCAGCTCCTAAAAATGAAGATGGTCGTTGATTTTCTATCACAGAAAGATGCAATTGATATCACACCTGTAGTAGTTTTTTTTATTTTTCCCACCTAAAAACTTAGGAGAATGGAGATCTTTCCTTCTAGTGCTTCATCTCACGATCTACAACATGCACGTGTAAACTGGAACCTACTGTGTTTGACTGCCTTGGTCTCCCATGGAGAGAGGGGCATCATGGGAGCTTGTTGACACTACACTGTGATTGGTTGTCCTCCTTGACGCGGCGCATGGACGTGAGCTAGGGCTCATTATTCCAGCCTAGGAGGAGCCGGTTCTCGGTTGTAGCATTTCTGTTTTCTGTTTTAGTTTCAACCCTCCCTTCCCCGTGGGAAAAAATTAAAATAACAAAGGAATTGCTTTTTTTTGTCTCTCGTATCTGATGATCTGATATTTTTCTCTTTTTCTCCTCAAGCTTGTTATTATCTTGGACATTAATGAAAAACATTTTCAAGAAAAAAAAGAAGAAAAACATGCAAATAAAGGAAAGAACACAGAATGTGCACAAGATGAGTCATTTCAAAATAAAGTTGATGTTTTGTTTTTCCAAAAATCTGCTTTTTGTCATGTCTCTTTGTGTCTGAAGAGCAGCTTCTGCTGTGTGAATAAACACGCATGTCAGAGTAAACATTTTTTATTTGGACACCTAGTTTTACTGAAGATTTATTTTAATGGTCATTTTAAATTTATATTTTTTAGCATTTAAAGGTTAAAGGTGCTGTGAATTTTGCAAAGTTACCCAAAAACAGCTGATTGGTGAAGACTGTCTTATTGACTAAAAAGCTGCTAAGATAAGAAAAAAATTCTGCAAACTTTGCA
Organism: Aphyosemion australe; assembly: GCA_006937985.1. Classification (NCBI taxonomy): domain Eukaryota; kingdom Metazoa; phylum Chordata; class Actinopteri; order Cyprinodontiformes; family Nothobranchiidae; genus Aphyosemion; species Aphyosemion australe. The sequence continues at coordinate 412,299 of SSNS01000457.1, read as the reverse complement.
ATGTGACCTATTTAACCCCATACGTGTCTTATCTCATTGATAACAAATATACACCAGATCAAAGGAGTTGCACTTGAGTTTTGTTGTACAAATAATTGAAGCTATCAGTTGATTTCGCTCCTCTTCTATAAGTCGATTTAATATAATCATCTAGTTAAAAATAAATCACCCCAATATTTGGCTTGTTATTAAAAAGACCTGAAAAGCAGTAGAATTGTATTAAATAATCATCCTGCATCATGTAAAAAGTATTTATGTCTAAGAAGATTTAGCCGCTTTAACAATGGTTTTATATGTAGATAATTAGCATATTAGAAATAAAAGACCTCCTGCATTGCATCAAAACTTCAAAATAAAAGCACATCAGTGCTGCAACACTGATAACTGAACTAATGATTTGACCCCTGCAGCCTCATCATCTGCAGCACACCATGTCCACAATGATTATTGGTTTCCAATAAAAGCGGCCTGATTTTGTGAGCTGTTTTGTCACTTTGGAAGCCGTCTGTTGGTTTGAGCGACAGATTCTGGTCCGTATCGGGTCAGCGGATGGCTCCCAGCTGTTCAAACCCAAACACTGTCAGCATGCTGAGTGTTATTCTGTTACAGCTGTCTGCTGACGGGATTACTGGCACGTTTTTGTGACTCAGCCTCTGATCAAACACGACTACGTTAGGTCTAACGGGTTCGGGTGGGTGGTTTTTCAGATCTTTAAGGAACTGATGAGAGGTTGCACAATGACTGGGCTCACTGTGGCTTTAAGGAAACTAAGGAAATCAGCCCTTGATGTAATTTAAGCTCACAGTGCAGGTCAAGATTGGGTGAGGTCTAGGTGACTCATGGTAACAAAGGAAACACCTTAAATGTTTATTTTTATTATCAGATTAAAGAAAAATGAACATAAATGCTTTTATATTTTATTCTGTAATCAGGATTAGTTTAATTCATGTTTACTATTTTAGTTCACTGAACAAAAATGCTTGTGCATTAAAAGTTTTGTTTATTTGATGATGCAGGAGTCATGAGTAGTCAGTGTCTTACCTGCAGAAAACAGGGATCAGAACGACTTTGGGTTATGAATCAGGAAGAAATGATCATGGCGGACAGCTACCACGCCTAACTTCCTGAGACGTGGATGTCCTACACATCATTTTCATCTAGAAGGTTCAGTCCTGCTGGTTATGTGTCAGCAGTTTAGAACTCAGGGTTTTGTTTGTTCCGTCAGCTGCCTCACAGAATCCCACAAAGCTCAAACAGCAGAGCAATGATGGGAAGCATTTGGTAAACAAATGGAGGTGGCAGCTGCTGATGTGAAATTGTCTTTATTTTGTTCCAGGCTCAATCTACCTGAACAGCTGGTTGTCTCCAATCCATCATCAAGCCTTTATGGCATCAGCTCCACCTCATCACAACTGGAAAATCCACATTTAATCGCTTCTTTATGTATTCCTTGCAATTTGAGTCAAATGACACTTCCTTTTAGGCCTTTAAAGACGTTAAAGCTATAATAAACATCCTGCAGAGTTCCATCAGCTGCCTTAAAATAGCTGAGATTATCAAAGGTTCTTCATCCATTTGGACCACCCGATACTAAAGAATGTTTGGCTCAAATGTGACCCACATCTGAAGCCTTCTTACAGCCCACATTCAGCCCTGATTAGAGTATGGACTCAGAGTGAGTGCGATTGCAAAGTAAGCCACGAATTAACCAGATGTGTCCCACATCTGCACAGGGAACACTGTAGATTAAAACCGTTTAGAAATCAGCCTTCGTACATCTTTAAACTCCACTGTGGAGTAGAAAAGGTCCATGGGTCAGAGTCCTCATGAGACCACTTAGCTTCAAACACCTTTTGGCTTCTAGTTTTAGCTGCACTTTAGATGTATCTTTCTAATGAAAGTGTTCACCCCATTCAATGATTTCTCTCTAATTGTTGAGTATCAAGATGCTTTTTTTACACTAAAATAATTTCCTTTTGCTCCATGTTTTGCTTTGAAACCAACAGGTGGAAGTTCACTGGTTAACATTTCACCTCTACATGTGGGGTCCCCCAAGGTTCAGTTCTTGGACCACTGTTCTTCAATCTCTACATTCTCCCCCTGGGTCAGGTCATTATAAAATAACAACATTACCTATCATAGTTATGCAAATGACACCCAGATCTACCTAGCTCTATCACCTAGTGACTGTGGTCCCCTAGACTCACTCTGACAGTGTTTGGAGCAAGTTAATGACTAAATGCAGTCAAACTTCCTCCAGTTAAACAAAAACAAGACTGAAGTTATTGTCTTTGGAAATAAGACGGATAGGATGGAGGTTATTGCTCAACTTGGCTCCAGAGGAATAAAAACAAAGACTCAGGTTAGAAATCTTGGTGTCATAATTGACTCAGACCTGAGCTTCACTGGTCACATTAAGGCTATAACTAGATCAGCGTTTTATCATCTCCATCAAATAGCAAGACTCAGTCCAGGCCAGACCTAGAGAAACTCATTCATGCGTTCATCTCCAGCAGGCTGGACTACTGCAATGGTCTTTTGGCTGCTCTTCCCAAAAAAGCTGTGAAACAACTGCAGCTCATTCAGAATGCTGCTGCTAGAGTCTTAACAAGAACCAAGAGAACCGAGCACATCACTCCTGTTCTTAAATCTCCACACTGGTTACCAGTAAACTACAGAATCCATTTCAAAGTGCTTCTACTAGTTTATTAATCACTCAGTGGCATGGGGCCAAAATACATGTCAGATCTCTTTCCTATATAAACACCCAGCAGGGCTCTGAGATCCTTAGGAAGCAATCAGCTGGTAGAACCTCGGGTCAGAACCAAACAGGGTGAAGCTGCTTTTAGCTACTATGCTGCACACAGATGGAATCATCTTCCTCATGACCTCAAATGTGCCCCAACTCTAGTAACTTTTAAATCAATATTGAAAACTTTCATATATTCATCAGATTTGAATACTTGTTTCTTATGCTGCACCTTCTGCACTGTAACTGCTCAGTCTTTTATTTTATTTCTTACATCTAATTTTATTTGTGTATTTTTAAATTAGATTTTTTAATCTGCTGTTTTACGATGTCACGTTGATTTTAATGTTTTTTGTTCTTGCTCCTGGAAAACACACTGAATTGTTTCTGTGTGTGAAATGTGCTGTTTAAATAAAGCTGCCTTGCCTTGCCACTAATGTCTTGTAGAAGCGCTTCGTTTGTTGTCCATCGCTTTCTGCACGTTTTAGCGGCACCAGTCTGGTAAGATTCACAGATACTCAGTGAAGCAACAGGGAGTGTCGGCATGCAGGACCTGTAGGAGTCCAGACAAGGACAGTCAGATCAGTTCCTGCAGGGCAATACCACTGAGATCCTTCCTGCATTCCTCAGACCTCCTCTTCATTGCAGCATGTTCTTCAGCCTACAGCTGCACGTCATGTGCTTTGTGAGCCACAAGGCGAAAAAGGCAAGAATTGTCTTGCAGAATGTTTGTGATGACGCTCTTGAGCTTTTCGTATAGGATCCATTGGTTCTGGTTCTCACTGCTGTTGCAATCAGGATCAAAATGGGTTTTACACATTTAGCATGTCGTTGCTCATTGCTTTTTCATTGGATGTTGTTTTTGATCAGCTAATACCTCAGAAACAGGCTAAGTTAATGTTTTTTTCAATCCTTGAAGGAACGCATATTGCATTTCACCTTTAAAGCATAAGATTTTCACAGTTTTGTTGAAGAATCACAGAGTTCTTTCAAATCTTTTTGTGTGATCCCCTAGCACTCAGATGTTTAGCTCAATATCCGTAAAACTGGAAGTTATGGGCATTTTTTCTGCTTTCTAGGAAGCCATCTTGCATTGGATTGACTCAGTTAAACGTGCATAAATGCGTGCATGTTCCCACAACCTGATACCCTTTCAGCATTATGTTGTGTTGTCTGTAAATGGAAAATACTTTACAAAATGCAAATAACACATGCAACTAGCTCTTCAGGCCCATTAAAAAGGTTTTCTCACAGATGGGAGTCACTTCCTGACAAATACAAATGTGCAATAAGTCATCATAAAATGCATTCATGCCATTTCAGCAATAATTGTGTTTCTCTGTTGTTTTATTACCTATATTTTGTAACTGTTTTCTTGCAGCAAAACTGAAATAGAATTAAAATTTTTGAAGCAAAATATCTCCCGAGCATGAGTCCATCTGGGTTTCTAATAATTCCCCGTCGTCCAGGAATAAATTTGGGATTCTAGGAGAACCATTCAAATCAGCAATTGAGCCTCAAGACCAAGAGGGAATAATAGATGGAGGGAGGCTGAGAAGGGAGGACTTGGAAAATTGAAGTTTTGTGAAAAGCAAACGGGGGGAGGGGGTCTCTTTTTAGATTGAAAAGAGGAGACGGAGGGGGAAATGTGAGCGTGAATGAGTCGATCCACGGAGCTCCTGTGTGCCAGCGCTGCTCGGTGTTGGCACAGAGACGCCATTGTCGGAGACTAACGAGCTGAAGGCTGCTTCATTCTCCCACCCCAAATGAGCATCTGTTTACTGAGGTTATTGAGTGGTTTTACTCTGAGCATGCAGGCTGACAGTGGGGCGTCCTTTTCCTCTGATGTCACTCCGGTCACTATGAAGTCTGAGGATAACCCTGCATGGCTGCAGAAAATTATGCAGCACATTTCATGCAAGAAATGTGACTGAAAATTGCTCAATGAGGCATTTTAAAAATTAAAAACATGTAGAAAAACAATAAAGGTGAAATATTTGCAAGCAAATTCAAGAGTTTGGTCAAATTTTATTTCATTTAGACTTTGACTTTTTAAAACTTGCAATTTTTTATTTTTATCTTTTATACACAAACACAAAGAGAGAAAAATGGAACCAGAGCTATTTTGAATCCAGGCACGCACACACACACACACACACACACACAACAGTCACTCACTGAGAAGGAATCATGCAATAAAATGAGCAGTTTTGGTTTACGTTCAAATGTATTACCCTATGTCAGCACATTGAGCAAGGCACCACAGGGACTCGAACCCCTTTTCATTATGAAGAGTACCATTTCTGGAGCCTTTTGCTTTCTGTTGTGACAAAAAAAGGTAAAGAAAACCTCTAACATCACTTCTGTCTCCATGTGAGGGAAAGTGTCACATCTTAAAAAGGTTTCATTATAATTAGTTTTTTATTTTTACATCTAAGAAAGATATTTTTGTGTTTTTATATTTTATTATATATTTTACGTCTCAGGGATCTTTTTGTATTCATTGAGGCGGGGACACCAGAGGTCTCCAATTCATCAAACAGACACACAGAGACAACCATTCACTCACTGAGGGACCTAAACATGCATGTTTCTGTCAGATGGGGGAACTGGAACACCCAGAGAAAACCAACTCATACATGGGAAGAAACATGCTAGCACCACCATGCAACCCTATTTTTTGCACCTTCTCATTTCAAACTGGGTGGGTTTTCTACTCCTCAGATGACCCATTTTTGTGGTGTTATATTTTTCTTGAAGTGCCTCCATAAAGAAACATTTTCCCGTGTTGCGCTGTGTTTGTGGTATTTTGTTGTTGAGCTCACAGTTATCTCCTGGTTGTTTTCTACAGGGAAAGGGTTACTTTAGACCTCATAGATGCTCAAAAATGTCCCAAAGCTGAGCTCAAGGTTCCGTGTTGCCCCTGGACACTAGAGATGTAATTACAGAGCTCAAAACACCAAGACTTCCACCTGTTCGTTTTGGATGCAAATCACAATAATGTATAGGTGCCTCAGGAGCTCAGCTTGATAAAACACATGCAAATAGGCAAAAAACAAGCAAATCAAGAAAACATTTTCACATCTGAGACACTGGGGGAAAGCAAACCAAACCTAACAACTACTGAACATAAAAGATGACGATAACGACTTTAACATTAATTTACAGCTCAAAGAAAAGAAGCTGCTATGTGAAAATTTGGGAAATAGTTTAAAAAAACTATAAAGCCAGCTGAGACGGAAGCGTGATGTGAGGAAATCAAGAAAAGCAGAGATCAGATTGGTGCTCTGGGAATCTAAAACAGGAGAACTTGGATCTCGGATGTTGGCTAACAGCAAAAATGGGAATAATGAAGCAGACATGAAGACAGCGGAGGAGCAACACGTTTTGTTCATTTGTTTTATTATTAATTTGACCAAATAAATGTATTCTCTTCACGAGCTGGAATGTATTTGAGTATCAAATAAAGATAGTTATTGGAAACCATGAACAAAAATGTTCATGTTGAAAATCACATGAAAATAGTCTCCTACACCTACCTCCTGCAATAGCTTCTTCAGGATCTGAAAATCCTGACAGATCTACGTCACACTGTCACTTAACATTCATGGACTCACCCATCTTGACTCACGACGGGGAAGGCTGTTGTTGGTTTAGCGTCCAGGAAACAGCAGAGAACGTCTGGGCTAGTAGAAGCTAACCGTTAGCATTAGCAACTCCACCACACAGCAGAACTCCTCCAGGCTTGTGTTATTGGTGGAGATAAAACATCAACGTTGCAGAGAAACAGAGTCAGTGGTAGAGTCGTGTTGCTGTTAGCCAATCAGAGGAGAGATGTCCACATATCAGGAAGTAGACTCCAGATCCTGCCGTCTGAAGCTACTTTCTCTTCCAGCTGACTTCTACATCCTCAAACAAGTGCACCAGAGCTTTTTTTCCTCAGTAAATAACTTACAAAGCATTCATTCCCATTGCAAATGTATTAAAATAGAGTTCATTTGAACTTTAAATGCAAAAAAATACGATATTCTTTGAGTAATAAAATTGACAGTAAAACAAAATCACTCCTACATATAAACATGGTGGTGGTAGTGTGACCTTTGACCTTACACATGCCATTCATGCTGGAAAACCTCCAATGTGGCAGAATTCAAACACTTCCTCATAGAGGCGAGGGACAAAACTCCTCCACAGCGATGTGAGAGACTCATTATTATAAAATAACTAAATAATCACTAATCAGGCAACATCTTAAATAATGTCTTCTAAAGGAGGAATTGTTAATTCCTGATGCTAAAGTTGTGCTTTTTCCATAAATGATTAGAAAAGAAAACTCACATTAAAAATATTCAACTGTGAAAAATAAACACTGAATCAAAGAAACGGAAAAGTTCTCATCCAAATATTTCAAACAAGTATTTCTTCTAACTTTCCTAAATATTTCCCACATTTCACAGAGATATTTTTTTGTCTTATTGTGTCAGGAAAACCCTTCTCCTGCATCTCGTTGTTCACTTCCAGCGAACGCATATCTCCTTTCTACGTGTTTCTTGTGCGACTCTATCTCTTCCTATTTTCTGAGTTTGTGCATTCCTCTTCTATCTTGCAGCGTAGTGTACTTCCTGCTTCAGATTTTAATTAAACTATAACTCCTCAATCTGCATGGGTCAGTGACACCAGCTGAAACTGTTATTCATTTATTGAAGCCATAAAAGTTAGTGAAAGGTCAACTGTCTGCGTGCTCTTTACAAGAGTTGTTGTGCATTTAAACCTCCACTGACTGCAGGAGCAGGAAGGAAAACGTGGAGCTATCTGACAAAAATCAGGTTCTAAGAAGTGTCACGGCTTCATTAATAATCAGAAAAACAACATAATCTAGCAACAGCTTGATTTTGATGTTTAGAACATATGTTTTATTTGCAATTGCATCTCTGTCTCTAATTAGAAACTGTTCATCGTCCCTCCTGGGATTCAGGTTTGACAAGAACTGCCTCAGGGTTTGTGGTTACAATTTAACCACTTCTAAAACGTAGATAGCTATCTCCAAAGGCTACTAAACAACTGCACTCAAATAAAAAGACTCAAATCTCTGAAACAATTCAGTGATGAAAAATCTCATAATCCCTAACTTTGTTAATTTTTGCAGCATTTACTGATGATTTTCAGGAAAATAAATTTACTTTATTTTATATTTAGTGATGCATCATGCATCATAATGCAGAGCTATGGGAACCCTGTTGCAGCTCTTTAATCTGAACAAATTAATTCCTGTCTTTAAGTCTTTTTTTCATCGTACAGCAGTTAAGAAAATGTTTGCTAATGTGCCATGTCTTTGTTTTTACAGGCACTGGCTCTGTGTTTGTCACTGTAGATGAATCTGTGGCACGATAAGACGGCGTTTATTCACAGCGTGCATTGTCAAATGGAACCCGATGATGCTTCTGCAGCTTCTAGCTAAATTTGTGTGCTTCTTTTTACGGTAATACAATTATTGATGTATAATTATAGTTGTAGTTAACTTTTTTGAGGCCAGTGACCTATGACCTTTGTGTGTGCATGTGATTTTCACAGTTATATAACCACTACTGTTGAAACGTGCCAGTGTTTGTTTCAAAGTGTTATATGTTTAAAGGTGTGGAACACTGAAAAAATATTTTTTAATGATTATTTCTGAGTTTTTCATGCAGGCTGAACATGAAAATAGTCTCCTCCACCTATCTCCTGCATTAGCTTCTGATAGAAAATAGATGGTGAAAGTCTAGGATTAGAAAAGCCTGACAGATCTACGTCACACTGTCACTGAACATTCATGGACTCACCCATCTTGACTCACGACGGGGAAGGCTGTTGTTGGTTTAGCGTCCAGGAAACAGCAGAGAACGTCTGGGCTAATAGAAGCTAACCGTTAGCATTAGCAACTCCACCACACAGCAGAACTCCTCCAGGCTTGTGTTATTGGTGGAGATAAAACATCAACATTGCAGAGCAAACAGAGTCAGTGGTAGAGTCGTGTTGCTGTTAGCCAATCAGAGGAGAGATGTCCACATATCAGGAAATAAGACTCCAAATCCTGCCATCTGCTGCCTGTTCTTGTCTAAAAAAAAGTAACAATTTAAGAATTTCTTTGTATTTCTTAGCAATGAATTGGTCACAAATTTGCATTTTACATATATTTTTTACTTAAAGACAACAATAACCAACATAAATAGCTAATTAAGGCACTTAAGCAGCAGCAACTTGGACCAAAACAAACATAACAAGAGTCAAGTGTACAGTTGTAATGTCAGATTAAGATTAGTTTCAGGTCTAATCCCATAAGTGTCTTTGTTTCTATTGAAGGATGCTGTTTAAGAGTGAGAGTGCTGCTCAAAGACAAGCATGCATAAACGTGATTGCAAAAAACTGCACATGTGGCTGCAATAAAGAATCTTCACCTGATAAATAAAACACTGCTCTGTCTCTTTTTCTCTTCATGGAACAGTTTTCAAGCATGCAAACAAAAAGCTGCTGGAAACAGGATTAGTCTACGCTGTTTGTGCTGCACTGACTCTACAAACAGACACCTGAAGCTAAACATGATGCTGCAACGCCGTGAGGTTCATTCACATTCCCCTGAGTGCATATTTTTGTTTTCTGCGCTCATGTGAAGTTTAAATCCTCAAATATGTTACTTCTCAAAGATTTTAAAGCTCTTTTAGCTCAGGATTGCATCTGCAAAGGTTTTTCTATCACAAGGTTGCATGTTACAGTCAAACAGCAAGCAGAAGCTCCAACACCCACAAAAGACACGTCGTATTTGGGTTGTCTCAGCAGATCGGTCGGAGGCTGACACCAGAATGAGGAAGCCGGCAGAAAGAGAGAAACACAACTCTTCTCAGATGCGTCAGTCTATTACTCAGCTGCATGCTAACAAATGTGCAAGTGTGCCATTACTATTTTAGGGCAGTATTTTTTAGGGTGACACTGAGCTGCTGTCTGAGGTGGTACATTGTGGTAAATGCAGATGCACACAGACGCACAGGAAGAGGTCAGGTTTTGTGTAAGAAAAAAAAATCCCCCCGGAGTCATTCAAATGATTTGGTACATGCATGCAAAGCACTCAGGAGAGGACAGTAAAAGTACAGTGAGTCATGTGGGAAATAGTTCCACTTGTGACCAAACTTTAACAGAGAATTATCGTAGAAGCTTTTCTAAAGAATTTTCTGAGGCTGATTTAGTGAATGAAAATGCATTTTTACATCATGGCGTCAGCAACCCCAAAAAAACATGAAATAAGGCGTGACTTCAACTCTAGATGAGCCACAGAATAGCGTTCTAGAATTGGGGCATCTTCTGTAATTCACTTTATCAAATAGTAAAAAGAGCGTGACATGTTTTTCCTGTTTTACATTAGAATTCAAATGATGGATTTCCTGTGTAGTCACTCGGCAGCGAGACTATTACCATATAGGGATGCAACCAAGAGATGGAGGGCAGGAGGAAGAGAAAAGAAGAAGCAACAAGACTCACTTCTCAAGTCTCAGCTTGTTGACGGCTGAATCAGTTCAGACTGGTGAGTGCAGCCAGTCAGCTAGAAACAGCAAACAAGCCAAGTTTCTCTTTTTCTGTCAGAATGTGCGCAAAAGCACTATCCTGCTTTAGTCTGTTGTACTCCTGGGTCTGTCTGGGCCTGCTTTCAACAGAAATAAAAGTCACTCAGAAGAGATGTTAAGAATGCATTTTTTACACAAGCGAAAAAAAAATATGCACATGAAATATGAAGAGGCTAGAAATCTGCTTTATTAGGACAAACATATTTGCACAAAATCTTTTTTTCTGCTTGAAATAATGAATAAAATGGTTAGTTGTTGCTGTAAGTTGCACCCCGGCAGCCATGATGTTCACATTTTACAACCAAGGAGTGAAAATATAAACTTCCCAATTTAATCTACTTCATGTTCTTCATTCAAGGCTGTCCTGTAGTCTCATTTAGTCTCAAATACAAACATGTCTTTTTATTTTTGTTCTGTTGAACGCACAGAACTTAAGTCAGACAAAACATCCCTACGGGCAAAATAAAAGAACTGCAGACACTTTTGCTAGCCTGGCAAGCCATCCTATATATGTGAATATACAAACTCTGCAAAGCAAGAATTTGGTCTAGTTCACTAGGCTAACTTTTTGCTGCATTAGTAGAAGATTGCATTAGTTTTATGTGATAATCTAAGTTTTCTGAGCCACAGGGCTCAACAAATCCACCTTTTAAGTCTGTACTTTACATTTATTTGGTGCAGATATCATTGATATACATATGTGTTATTCCAAATTTTGTGAATTCAGTCTTGAGTCCAAACTTGAACTCCAAACATGTTTTTTAGAAGAAGCCTTCCATTTTGGTTTCAGGAAGTGGTTTCAAACACTTTTCAAGAAACTACTAGAAACTTGAGCTGTTGCTGCAGTGTGAAGTCTCCAGGAAAGCGTCATCATTTGCTAAAATGGGGCTTTATTATAATCATCTCAATAAACAGTTGTGAGACATTGTGAGATGATGATCAAGATTTTTCTGGTCCTGTGTGATTTGGATGAACCCAACACGCCTTATTCAAAGGACTGATTTACTAGCTTGCCATTCCTGCATTGGCCCGGTACTGACCCAAGAAATAAACCAGGCTTGTTGAAGGCATGCTGGGTAGTGTGTGTGCCCCCATCACCAGATTTGGGAAACACCAGTCTCGAGAAAAGAAACTGAAATAATAATGTAACAGGGAGGAAACAGATAATGAGCTGAAGCAACAAAACCCAACATCAACACCAAACCCAAGGACGTTTATTAGACTCAACAGAATGATTCAACTTTGGTGGCTTGTTAAAACTATTACTGTCTGAATCATCTGTGTGTTTTCATAACAGCTGTTTTACTTGAAAAGCATCCAGGATTAACTGACTGAGTTACCCTGTGGTCCTTCTGTTGCTACGGTAACCGATTCATTGTTGTATCCTGTTTACTTGACGTGGGTAGAAGACACCTTCACATGCAGCAATACCTACTGCCCTTCAAGACCTCATTACAATGCAACACACCCAGTTCAGAGCGCTCACACACTGAACATCATGCCCATAAAAGGCGTTTTTCAACTGCATGCTGTTTCATCAGGTGGCCTCAACTCTGTCAGTGTGACTCACGCATACTCTCTACTGGAGTAAGATGGAATTACTAATATTTACTTTACAAGATCACTATTAAGGTTTATTTTAATGATTGTACAAAATATTTAACATATTTTATCTTTTTCTGATATATTAAAAGGATTTTTCTTTGTATTGCATATTATCATTATTGCTGTTGTATCATCTTGTGTTCTTTTTTAGTGTCCGTCCTGTGTGTGCAGGTTTATTTCGTCTCTCCTTGGGTGTCATTTGTGTCTTTTGTCATTGTGTGTTTATAGGACAGTGATGTATGTGTGACTTTCTGTCTGTAGTATCAGTTTCAGGGTCTTTGTTGTTTATTTGGCTTTGGTTTTACTCATTTTCTCAGGTTGTTGTCATTTGTGTGTCTTTAGTGACACATTTTTATAACTTTCATGTAGTTCATGAATTGTTTGGTGAGGTTTAAATTATTTCCATTGAGTTTGGAGTTTATTTGTGTCACTGAAATAAGGTTTAACCTTCTTTAAATTTAATTACTGACCCAGTAAATTTTGTAGTAGTACATAGACCTACATAACTTTTATAATTTTGTTTTCAATTCTGAAGATTTAACATTGACAGTATGGCCAAACTTAACTTTTAAATTTTCTTTTTAATAGCAAATATAGGCTAATTCACTTTAAGATTTTACTTATGAGCCTTCAAACATGATGACTTGAATTTACACCAAAGATTAATGTAATTGATTTCATTTTTTTAATGAATCAGGTCGACATACAAATCAAAGAGCAACTTGAAGAATTACACAAAGCTAAAAATACAAACTGTTTACTGCACCTTACAAAGCTATTGACTTAACCTTTGCATCATGTCTTTGCAGATCATCTATCACATCATACATGTTCAGTTGTTTATTAGTTTGAATGCTTAACAGCATTCAAACTATTGTTTTTCTGTTTCTCTTTATTAGTTTGAATGCTTGTTAAAGCATTCAAAGTATTGTTTTTCTCCTCCTACAGTTTTTCAGCTATTTCAGCAAATTTGGTATCAAACCGTTCAGCTCGTTCAGCTCTTTTCGGCGATATCTCTTGGTATTGATATCTTCAATCATTTCCGATTTATTCAGCTTTTTCTGCTATTTTTCAGCCCATTGAAATGAATGGAAAATGCTTAAAATCGCTCAATTTTTCACAAAATCGTTCATCTTTTTGACCTCTTACTTGGCAGGGTTAACTTCAACCTAGAGACTTCATTCAACTTTTACCAAACTCACAACAAGTTCAACTATTTCAAATTTTTTCAGCTTCTTGATGTCTTTTACGGTTTTTCTATAATCACAGGTTAAACTTGAGGTACGTTGTTACGTTGTTGTTAGTGATTTTTTGCTCCTAAATCTTTAAATCTTTTCTGCTCATTTTTACAATTACGCTAAATTTTCGCAGCAGAAAACTGCTTATTTCAGTTCAGCTACTCAGCTATCAGTTTCAAAATTCAGCATATCCTGCTAATTTCACAATTCAACTAATTGTGAAAATTTATACTCAAATATGAGCTGTTTAAAAATTTTAGCTGCTCAGTTTTTTAAACTATGTTTAGAGATTTCTGTTTTCTGCTGTTTAGGATTTTTTTCTTTATTCTCTACTTACTTTTCGGGCTTTTTAAAACTTTTTAGCAACTTTTGCTCCTTAAACTTCAAATACATTCAGCACATTTTGACATTGTCAAATTGACAATTAAGCTTAGTTTTAGCTTCAATTCAGCTGTTTCAGCTATCATTTTCAGCAATAAAGCATTCAAACGCATTTCTGCAAGAAATGCAATTTATCTAGTATAAATTTATGTTTATGTTTCTTGCACACATGTTCATGTTCCAAACACCAAATCAAATTCCTCCTAAGGGAAACAATTGAACTGACAATTCTGATTTCGTATCATTGACAATGACTGGGAAGATAAAACCAATAAAAGCTCTTTTAAACTAACATTAAAATGCACTTAAAACAATTTTCTTAATGATACTCACATAAAATAACGATAAAAACGTCCAAGAGCTGTCGGTGACCTACATTTTGCAGCGTGTTACAAAGTAACGTTTGTTTTTGAACATACCCTCCGCTGATGAAATTAAGTTACTTCCGCTTCCTTGTCTTACTGTCCAATCACAACGAAGCAGCAGAAATTTCCGCCAATTTGATTGGTTGTTTTTGTTGTCAATCTTCCCTGCCTCCTGACCTGTCTCCAGACTCCACCCGATGCAGTGTTGAAAGCTTTGCTGATGTCTAGGAGGTGAGTGGCACACTGACACACATTTTTACCGTTATTTATTTATTTCCCTAACACAGCGTGCCTGAATTT
>SSNS01000457.1:354585-390296 GCA_006937985.1 Aphyosemion australe | reverse complement strand
ACTCGGAGCCTCCCCACGGAGAATACAAGGGTATTCCAACCTCCACTGTCAGTCCAATAAATGAGGATCAGACTGATTTGTGAACATAGAAAAAGTCCAAACATGAACTTTATGTAATGGAAAGGCAGTGCATGTGTTAGATGGAAGAGAAATTTAGATTTTTCTTACTTTTTGTTTCGCTTTATATTTGTTGTTTGTTAGAGTGACGTATGAACGGCCTGAATTAAACACGGTTATGTTAAAAAGAAGCCTCATCTTTGTTTCCCTGCGGTACCCACCATAGTGGTATTTTATTTAAATAAAATGTTTTTTAACACAACTTCCTTTCTTTCATATATGAGAAATTGAAAGAATTGCTGCTGCATTTGGACGCGCTAAGGAGGGCGCATTTGCTCGCAGCCAGAGGCCGCATGATCCATTTTCCCATCACTTTCATTTTAAAAATAATAATAATAAACATTCAATAAAACCGTTAAATATCCATTCATTTTAATTAATATTTAGTCCACACAAGCTGACCAGAGAGCCCCAGTAACATAGAAACAATGCAGTTAAACAATTTCACCTAAATGATCAACATTTCACCTGCTGCGCCCGAACGCACATTCCTTCTGCTCCGGCGTAAACCTGATGGTCACCTGCTTGTGCGTAATCAGATGTCTCTATGGAGCTTGCTGAAGAGACTAACGAGGTTCTGGACTTTTGCCTCAGACAGACTCGTGGCAAGGCACGGCAGTTTTGTTTATACAGCGCATTTCCTACCCGAAGGCAAAATGTGATGATTCAGAGCTCCGCTGACACGCTGGACCCAAAGATCCAAGCAGCTACTGGAGTAACGAATCCTACTTCAGCCAGAGTTTTAAAGTCAGGAAACATTTCACCAAATGAAATAACCAGAAGTCTATCAGACTCTCTAAAAGAAGGGTTTCCACTTTCTAGATAGAAGCTCTCGGCATTGCGCTCTGGTGCGCAGATCTGTCAGACGCGCTCTGAGCTCCTATTGCGCGCCGCTTGTGCGCACTGCCAGATGCGGAGAATAATGCAGATGCTTTGATGGAAATCTTTCCATGATGTTACCTCCACGATGGATTCTTCTGTGGGCAACAAGGTCATTCCCCCGCACTTTCACCTACCGCCCGACATTCGCCGACGGACTATCAGCGCGTTAGTATGGCAAGCCGATTTAACATTTAAGCAGACTGGATGACGTGTATTCAGATATCTATAATTCTGTTGTTCCTATAGCAGAAATTAACATTCCAGAAAGCCATAAAATCAATCATACTGTACACAATGAACATTGTGCAACCCCCCCCCCCCCCCCCCCCCCCCCCGCACATTGGGAGGGGGGCGCGAAAACATCTAGTATCTTAGGGGGGGCTTCACCGAATGTATTTGAGAACCACTGGCCTACAGTAAGGATTTGGTAGGAAAACATGTCCCGTTACACCCCGGCTTTTTACATTGATGCTTTTTGAGCTTATTTTTATGATGCAGATAAAAACATTATCACATGCTCATCAAATCAGAAATGTCATTCAGCTACTTGAGTCTCATCTGGTGGACAGGCAGAGCAAAAATATTCCTGTAGGCATCAGTGGGAAACTTTACATTTATATGACTTTTCCTCATGTGCATCAGCCGTGTAAGGAAATGCACCACGAACAGAAAACCTCATTTACATCCCAGCTGTTTTACATCTGTTTCCGTTTAAACTTGTTCTTCAGCGTGCGTCTGCTTGTTGGATGTTTCAGGACGAGGAAGAGGAGGGTAAGAAGAGCATCCTCAATGTGGACCCGGAAGTTCAGGCCATGATGGAGCTGACGGGAAAAACTCTGCACAGCGAGGGATTCAGAGAGCTGGAGGAGGACCTGGATTAGTGATCCAGTCCGCCTGGTACCGTCCCACCCAGACGTGAACAGATGTCGTGTTTGCTTCTGGTTTTTTAAACTCACAAAATGTTTTTTTAAAGATACTAAAATCTATTAGCTTAGCATCATTTAACACTATCGTATTATAAACCTGGCTTACAATTCAAAAGGACTGTGTGATCTCTGGTGTCACCAGTCAGAAAAGTGGGTGTGACTTTACACTTTTGCTCAACACAATAAAAGATCTGCTTCATAGATGTTAGAACTAGTTCATCTTTTGCTTAAAATCCCCAAAATAATAAAAAAAGAAAGAATTGATGTGAATTTTTTGGTAAATGTGACTGAAAAAATAGTCTTTTGTGTGTTTTAGCTTCCTGATGCCAGAGTTATTCAGGGGTTTTCCTACATTAGAGATGATAAATATTTCATCCCTCCTTGAATGTTTGGCTTTTTATAAGTTGGTGACCGGTATAGTGTTAAAGTTTTGTAACTTGTGATTGTACTGAATGCTTTTTTTTTCTGACCACATTAAGTTTTTATGTTCTGTTTAATCCAAACGAGCTGCTAAAGAGTCGACTGTCCTGTACTAGTTCACTAGTACAGAAACATATCAGTACAAATACTTCACAAGTTGCACTTAGTTTATTGCAAGAGGAACATATTTGCTGCTGTTGCTGCTCTTCCTTCTGCAATTTGTGCATTATTGTAATTGCTTAAACTTCGTCACACATTTAATTGCAGATACTAAGTCATTGATGCAGTTACCGTCTGTAAAACCAGCATCACCAAAACCACTAGTTTTCTCAGATATTGATCTGGACATTAAAACAGCTCCAAAAAAGTCAGTTTACATATAATCATGCAACATTCACCACTATCACGCTTTAAGGGCTCTTATTTTGTTAAAATTTCAGTAAGATTGAGCAGAAGTGGCATTCAGGGTCAAGTTTAGATAAGTTAAAAAACAAACCTTAAAGTTCAAGTAGAGTTTTTGTTGTTCTTGATCACATTTGAGTAATTTAGTGGAATATTTAGTTGTGAATAATATGTGTTGTTAAATTACACTAACCGTTAATTGGTATAAAACGAATTCCTGAATCATAAAGATTGTGTGTGTTTGACGCCACACGGCTCTTAAATGTTTAGCGTTAGATGGATCCGATGGGAGTTCTTTGCATGCTGATGAAATGTTGGCTGAAGCTTTACCAGCAGTATGAATATTTCTACCTCGAGTCATGTTGGCAATTTGTTTAAGACTGTTTCATGGATGAAAACGTGCTTTTACGGTGCATGTGGTGAATATGAAGTCGTATGTGAACATGCTGTATGTGTACTTCATGGCATTAAAGTTACAGATAACCTGTAATGGCTCTTTTTTCTGCTTTCGTTTGGCCATGTCTGGTCCAGTAGATGTCCTATAATAAGTTATTTTAAAGATTGAGTTACAATAATAAAAAACACCTGTTGAAAAGCTGAAAGGTGGCTTTGTTCCTCCCCCCTCCATCTCTTCTGCTATCATGCAAATAACAGAGGCAAGTTACCCATGCAAATCTCCCTGAGTCAAACAGCAATCCACAGTGTCATGATGGAGCAAGTGTGATGGTGCATTAGTGCATTTCACAAATTTAATTACCAGGTTGGTGGAATATCAAGCAGTCAGGAAATATTCTAATAAATTTAGTGAAATCTTTAAGACTCTTTAAATCAAAAATGTAAATTCATGTATTTCCCTAAAAGGCAAAATAATCATTCCTACAAATATGATTACCAATTTGTAGAGCTTTAAAGGGAGACTTGGCAGTTTTGGCTTGCTTTTAGCACCCCCTAGTGTCCGTTTAGTAGAACCAAAAGTGAAACTTATCTCCTCGCTGTGCGTTGGTCTTTTTAACACCTCAATCTAACAGCTGAAATGTCTCCTCAGCCTTCATTAGTGTCTACAGGAGCGGTTCATCACTAAATCAAACACATCAGCTGTGTTCATGATCTAAAACATGCAGGAAACATGCTGGAAGCAGACTGCAGCACCAGGCATGTCAGCTCCACTTTACTAAGTCCAGCAGGGACCGGACCGCCACTCTGAAGTTGCAAGTGTGGTATTCTGGCCACAGAGGGCGGTGGGGGTCTGAGTGACATTTCATTAACCCTAAAGGGTCATTTTAGCACAAACTGGCTCAAGAACATGATTTAAAAGTTGCATAGTATGCCTTTAAAATGGAATGCAAAGTAAACAACAAAAACATGATAATCTAAATGTTACACAAATAAAAGAACATTTACACTTGAACCGTGGAGGCACATAGCAGGTGGAACTGGTTTCTGTCGTTTAATGGTTTTAATAGGAAGAAGATATTAATCAGTTGTCATTTGTACATCTGCTGTATCAGTTGTTTGAATTTTTAATTATGATTAGTGTATTTATCAAAATTAAACACATTTCTTTGACTTTTCCTCTACAAATATAATTAAATGGATTTCTTTTAGGATTCGCACTAACATAAAAATGTATTTATTCTCGTGAGCACCAGCAGGTTTCCTCAGACACCAGATAATAAGATGCTCATAAAGCAGTTATTTTGAAACATCCTCTCCCTGCAGGACCAAGCAGCAGCTTTGAGCTTTGCATAGATATCGTCCCTGTTTCCGGACTGTTTTTTTTTTTTTTTTACATGCTGAGCCTATAATGCAAGTTAACTTTTACTTCCTCGTACACACACGCTGATAGAGGAACTGACCGTCCTGCGGCTGCTTTTTGTCAACACTCTACATCCTCTCCTGCTTCGTTTCTTAACTTTCAAATCATGGTTTGATCAAAAACGAGCAGATTTTGTGGAGCTGAGGAAAAAAACCCAAATCACTCAAAAAGGTAAGCGTTTTAACCCAAATGCGGGTGTTTGGACTGCTTATTTAGTTCAGCTGTGTGCGTGTGGCTGCGTCTGTAAGAGGAAGGGAAGTCCGCGTGTTTTTTATTACTGGCAGAGTTAGCTGAAGATGTCAGAGTCCATCCAGGCGAGGCGGCTTCACGCGGCCGCGGGTCCACAGGCAGCCGGTCTGGTGCGTTCACGGTCATTCAGTAATATTCAGTTGTAGGCTACTAGAACAACAACAACAAAAAAGAAGACTTTTCTCTTTCTCTTTTTCCCTTTTTCAAATACTTAAAAGGAAACAAACTAAGAATCTGGATTTTTCTGGAACATTTTTACTCACATCACTATAAAACGGTGATTTCTGAGGCCCCTGGATGCCCCCTCCTTTAGTTCTGTACAGTTAAAACTCATTACAGGGCAAGTGAAAGCAGCAGTTGTGGCCACTCAGTCATGTTAATCACTTATTGGCGTGTTTTTTTATTCCTTCCTGGAGATTTGGATGTTTAACTTTGAAAATACCCTCATTTGCTTTCTCCACTTTGTTTTTTTAATGCTTTTTGTTTGTTTTACGTTAATATCTCTTAATATTAGCTTTAATTGTTCGTTTCTGTCTTCAGAGCAAACTGTAAAACTTTGTCAAACATCTTTTTAACAAAGCTCCAATTTTGTTTATTTAAAGTCTCCTTCATATAAATGTAGTTTATCCTGAATAATGAACCCAAAACACCACAAAAACTCCACTTAAGGCAGAGGGTTACAATAAGGGTCCCTTTATTAACATTACTTAGTGCATTATTAAGCATTAATAAACAAAGGAACCCTTTATTAACATTCCAGATATTAACTATTAAGTGTCTGTAACGTTAGGACAAAGGAGGGTGTCTGCTTAGTAATGTTATTGACATTAATATTAAGCAGGTTTTAATACTTTATTTAATAGTTTATTAATGCTTAATAATGGACTAAGTAATGTTAATAAAGGGACCCTTATTGTAAAGTGTTACAGAGGATACAAATTATAATAAAAGGTAAATTTCAACAGTCAGAAGAAAAGTTTAAACACTTGAATAGCTTAAAACAAGCTCAGGAGCATTTGTAATCCTCAGAATGACATATTATAAAGTTTGTATTTAAGGCTCATTTAAAAGGCTCCGGTGCGCCTGGTGATTGAGAGAATCCGCTAATCCTGCATCTTTGCCATGCAGATGACTCTGGTCCTCTAAAACTGACACTGTGGTTAAAATTGGGCATTTTTCAGTCAAAAATATTTGAACCAATCAGGACTTTGAATTCTGATGGAGCCAGCTGAATCTTGTTCTCAGCTTTTAGACGTTCTGTATCTCCTGATGCTAAAACAGACCAGCTGATAATGATCTGGGCTTTAGTTTCATCCCCTGACTGGAACTGTTTGTAGTTCTGCTCGAGTCACATTCAGCACGCGGGTTGGTTGGGTGACTTGGTAGGTACAGCAGGTAATGCCTGAGGCTGTGTCACACAAAAATGCATGCTGACACGGTTGATAGCGCTGTTGCCTCACAGCAAGAAGGTTGCAGGTTTGAATTCTGGCTGTGGAGTTAGCTTGTTTTCCCCAAGCACATGAGTTTTCTCTCTGATTTCCTCCAGCAGGCCAAAAACATGTACGTTAGGTTAATTATA
Organism: Aphyosemion australe; assembly: GCA_006937985.1. NCBI lineage: Eukaryota > Metazoa > Chordata > Actinopteri > Cyprinodontiformes > Nothobranchiidae > Aphyosemion > Aphyosemion australe. The sequence goes on along the minus strand of SSNS01000457.1, from coordinate 383,905 downwards.
AGTCACTTTGGACAAAAGCATTGGCAAAATAAACATAACATAAAAGATTCTGCAAACAACCGCAAAATATACAAGCACAGCATTAAAAAATTGTTGCCAATGTATTAAAAATAACTGCAATAAATTACATAGATCATGCAGAAAATCTTAATTATGTCATTGGATGTATAAGTCAGAGTTATTTAAGAGAATGCTTTTCCCCACAGACAAACATCCAGGCTGTCTGATCTCATTCTGCACGTCTGATCGTTTACAGATTCTGTGCAGAAATTAAATTGAAGTAAATGAAATTTTTGCAGCACAAAATTGGATTCAGGTATCTTTGAATTTGTAAAAAACATTTAATGTGCGTTTTAACAAACTTAACACTCATTACTAAAGGAATTTAATTAAAAATAAACAGATTTTAGCTATTTTACTTGCAACTTTTGCTCATTTGTTTATCTAACGTCCTGTTCCAGCCGTCCATCCCATCTTCTGCTGCCTAATAAACTCTTCCAGCTTTGAAGGGCTCTACTCAGATCTTCTCAAGCCAGCTTGGAGATCTAATTTCTCCAGAGTGTCTTGGATCTGCCTCAAGGCTTTCTTCCTTCCATGTTTGAAATATGTCCAGGTTGGACGTTTCCCTTGGAAGACAAATGAAAGCATTCTTACCAGATACCCAAACTACTTTAAATTTAGATGTTGTAAATGGCTGAGCTCCTCTTCCTGCTACTGGTTGATCAGGGCCATATTTCAGATCTGAACTTTGTTATTAGGATTATTGAGCAAATGAGGGAACTTGAAGGTCCTCTTTGGACTATGATGCCTTTTTATTTCACAGATAGGCTGCTGGTTTTGTGAATAAGCTCATGTGCATGATGTTGCTCTTGTGGTTTGGGGTCTGTGAGAGAAACAACAAAGTCCGGTCGCTAAGATGCTCTGAGGGATCATCGTACAAGTGAGATATACTAAGAATCACGCTTCAGCTGCTCTGTTAAACTCTAGCATGCATGTGTTTGTGTGTATGTGTGCATGTGTTCAACCAGTAAGCTGACCTTAATCTCAAAGTCAGAATGATCAACTCAAACAGAAACTGATATTTTATTCAAATCAAAACTACACATCAGAGAGTGCATCGTTGTTACAGTGAAATATGCAAAATTTACAAAAATTATTTAGCCAAAATTAATCACAACAAGGCCCAACTACTTTAATAATTTTACCCCAGAGAACAAATGTAGTAACCTATGAATAAAAATAAATAACTGATTTAAAGCTTTATTATTTGTTTTAACCAAAACTAGACTCAGGATGTTTTACAGGTCATTAATCTGCCTTTGAATGTGGCTGGGAAAGGGTTAAATGAACATAAACAACTTTATTCAGAAATTAACCCAAAAACCCAACTCTTACTAAAGACTGGCCTCTTCCCACACATATTTTATAAGCGACAAAAATGAAGGAAGCATATTTTTATAGCATGTATTCCTGCTACATGCGCAAGAGGAAATTTGTTAGTCTAAATACGCCTTCAGCTATCTTTACAGGGACCGTCCCTTCGCTCGGGCATTAAAGGTCTCAAAGGCTGAAACTGTGATTTTATCAGCTAAATATTAACTATACTTTAAAACATTAAAGTGACAACAGACAAGTTTTTAAACTTTAATCTAGAGCTTTAACATTGATCTCAGTGATTGTTGAGTTAGAAACTTGACCAGTTTCATATCTGACACCACTCTGCAGCCCTCTGCTGACCAAAAACTGCACTAGATAGTTTTGTGGCGCGAATAGGTGTTCTAGGGGCGCACTCGTATACGTGCTTTATGGCTGTTAGCTGTAATGCTAGCGGTCAATAACAAGCACAAGTAGAAAAAAAAGAAGACGTTTACTTTTCCTGTTGGCATCATGGTGGAGCCTGGAAGTAAAAGTAAGAGAGTAATGTCTTTGGAGGTGAAGCAAAGAGCTAAAACCAGAGTGAACATCGGCGCGCCCTATGGTAGTTTGAGGGCGCTAAAGGAGGCTACAAAATCACTGGTGACCTGGCTTTGTTGCTGCTGGACTTGTTCGTACCGGTAATAATATTTTTTGTCCAACAGTGTGGATGTTTTTACTTTGTGGTTTATTTTAGTATTAGTTGGCTCATGTTAGCGTTAGCTTGTTGTTAGCGCTAGCTACAGCTGGGTTGTTTAGGACAGTTGTAATTCCACTTTCAACCAGTAGGGCGGAGGAGCAGGAAACTGCTCTGTGTTACTTTAAAGAAAAGCTTAATTCTTGGATTTTTAAATGAACAGATGTTTTCATCACAAACAGATGTGCAGTTTGTTGGTGTCATCCAGGACATGATGATCTTTTAAGTTTTAAATGAAAACAATAAAACTAAGAGACCAACTCAATTTAAGAGCTGAAGAAGCCTCTTGGATGTGGCAAAACGCTTTCAAGATAACAAGAGAAGTCACGTTTTCATTTAAAACTCATGATGTGCAATTTATGGAGAAAAGATTTTGTATATTTTTGCTTATTTCTTACATTAGTTTGTCACAGCCTGATCTAGGAGCGTAGGTTAGCAAGGAGGGAGACCAAAGAGAAGTGGGGATTTTAACAAACTGATTTATTTACAAAAATAAAGGAGTAAACAATGTCATTAAGAAACATAAATAACGGCCAGGGAGGACTCTCCACTGCACAGGAGAGACCTGACCCAAACTGAAAATAAGCAGGCTTTATAGGGCAGCAGCACACCAAGCCCAGGTGCATCCACTTACCACTAACGAGGTTGCCTGCAACAGAAAACACAATGAAACAGAATGAAACAAGAGAAAACTTAAAGTGACGGTGGGGTCGTCTCGCAAACTTTTTCGCTGTTAAAATTGTGCTTGTTTAATAATTATTTTATTGAGTGAAGTTGTTTTCCACAAATTTTGTTTTGATGTATTTCTACTCATTTGCAAGTTAAATAAAAAGCGTTGCACTATTACAACACTTCTAGAACTGGAATGTATAGACAGTATTTCTAATGGCAAGCTGCACCTATATGTCATTTAGATAATTACTTTTGTTCCTTCAGATTAAAGACATTGAACATCCTGAGGATGCAAGAATCAGCAGAGAAAATTGTTTTTAAATCCTAATTTATATCAAATCCAACGTGGGCTAAAGACAAAAATCTACTACGATCACAAAAAGATCTGTATCCTTGTTTTGACATGTGCATGATATCTATAGTGCTTTGGTATGTAAGAGAAGGAAAAAAGAATTTGTATTTTCAAAAGATAACTACTAATTATACCCTTGATGCATTGCTGACATCCCAAAGCAAGCCTTCTGAGTTAGTTAGCATGCTTAATAATAAATAACACAACCAATAAGACCAGTTTGGAGCTGCCAAGGAACCTACAGCCACTGATCACGGACTCACCAGTTGAAAACGTGGGCCAAGCATTTGGAGGATGTGACTCAATTCTCAAAAATCTATAGTGAAGTAATCTGGAGGTTGCAAAGATGTGGTCTGATGGTGCAAAAAGAACCATATTATCTGCAACAACGCTGGTCGACTTGTGGAATTAGCACGCATGGGTTTCCTCCCACAGGCCTAAAAACATATGTGTTAGGTTCATCTGTGACTAAATTATCCCTAGATGTGAGTGAGTGTATGGTTGTTTGACTCTGTGTCCCTGTGATGGACTGGCAACCCGTCTACCCACCTCTCACCAGGTGGCTCCTGGAGTTAGGTACCAGCTCCCCATGACCAGGCGAGTGTGAGTGAGTGGTGGGTGGATTACAGAAAATTACCATGTGCATTTGTTTATTGTGCTCTCACACGCTCTTCCTCTAGAAAACACCTGGGAACCATCAGGGCAGCTGTGGATCTGTGCAAATTATTTTTTGTTGTTTGTCTTCCTGTGTGTGTGTTGCACCAGTCCATCGCTCATTTGCATAAACTTTGAAGACCTTTTGGGTCTTGTTTTGGTTATTAGTTGCATGTAGACATTTTGGGTCTCATTAGGGTAATTTTGAATGAAAATCTGAAATAACTTCAAGTTCAGGGTCTCTCCACCAAAATACGTTTGGGAGAAAGTATTAAAGTGTTGCATGGAATTCTTAAAGGTGTTGAACACTTGTTTGATCAATACATTTTCATTGGTCTCTAGTAGGAATGAATGCCTTGTAAGCTGTACTCTGGGGAAGAAAAACACTGGTGCACCATTTTCAGGAACTAGAAGTGAGCTACAACACAGCTGAGCTTCAGACGGCAGGATTTAGAGTCTTATTTCCTGATATTTGGACATCTCGCCTCTGATTGGCTAACAGCAACACGACTCTACCACTGACTCTGTTTGCTCTGCAACGTTGATGTTTTATCTCCACAAATAACACAAGCCTGGAGGAGTTCTGCTGTGTGGTGGAGTTGCTAATGCTAATGTTAGCTTCTATTAGTTGAAACGTTCTCTGCCGTTTCCTGAACACATAAACAACAACAGCCTTCCTCGTGGCGAGCCAAGATGGGTGAGTCCATGAATATTCAGTGACAGTGTGATGTAGATCTGTCAAGCTTTTCAAATCCTATTGTTCTACCGTCTATCAGAAGCTAATGCAGGAGATAGGTGTAGGAGACTATTTTCATGTTCAGCCCTGCATGAAAAACTCAGAGTGACCAATTAAAATCAGGAATATGATTTTAAAAAATGGGTTTTCAGTGTTCCACACCTTTAAATGGGCCACATGCAAAGCCCACATTTTGCATCCTTTTGTGCTGCCATGTGGGTCTCTACTCCCTCCAAATGTGGAAAAACACGTCCATCTGTTTTCTGTCCGTGTTTGGTTTTAGGAACTATGTGCCTAAAACAAGCTGTTGCAAAAAGTCCCCATTTGTGACATCACAAACAGGGAAATAAGAATAAAACCTCATGTGCAAGCAGCAGCTCTAATCTGAGCCCCTTCTGGATATTGGAGCTTGTCAGCTCATAGCAGCCTAAGCGGGGGATGGGTAGGCGTGGCCAGCTCCAGCTTGTTTTCTTAAAGTGACAGAGCCCTGAAACGACTCATTCTGGAGAGTACTAAAAATATCAAGAATAAAACAACTAAAATCACTTTATGTGAGAGGGATTTAGTAAAGAACTTCATAAACATGGTTTCTATCGACCATAGAACTGTTATAACTTAAGAAAAAGGTCATAATAGGTGCCCTTTAAGGTCTACATTCTGTGGATGCATGATTTTATTTTGAAAAGAACGTGTTTAAACTCATAACATTTCTACAGGTTGAACATCAGAAAGCTTTCTGAAAACTTTTGTCTGACAAACTAATAATTGAGTTTTGTTCTGCAGGTTTGCCAACTTGACTCAACAGTAGGAAACGATGATTGGAATGATGAGTAGATTTCTGTAGAGGAAGTTGGTGAATGCTATCTCATCACATGACATAAGTCGCTCTGTCATGTTCTATCTGGGTCCTTAAACTCTCAGTTGGATTAGCTCATTAGTTCAGTGGAACACAAACTCCCGCTGTTCTAGGAAAGAAAAGGAAAGTAGGGGGGCAAATAGATAAACTGTCAAACATTTGTTTGTCTTTTCGTTCACACGCTCCTTCCTCATTATTTAAATATAGCCAAAAAGTGTTTCTGTGTCGTTTGATCATTAACTAAATGTCTAAAACCATCTGTTTTCCCCAGCAGGCTGGTTTCCGGAAGAAACTGAACCAAAACATGATTTCTGATGTACATATTTTTATTTGAATGTTATTTGATTGAGAGAGAAAAGAGGAAGCTTAAAAATGTTAATGAGTAGAAAGAATTTTCACCATCTACACACCAGGCTGAAACGTGGAGCTTCCTTCTCAGCTGTGTTCAAATGATTAAAGGTCAAACTTTATTTTTCTGATATAACTTGTAGCTTATTTCTGAGAAAGTTGCTTCAGGAAATGCACTTTTACCGTCAACCCGATTATTGTGGGGTGGATGTGGGTTTGAGGATGGTTTAAGGTCGTTCCTCTATTGAAACTGTAGGCTCTAGAATAATTTCTGTGCTAATTCTAGTGATCTATGGACATCTCAGAGCTTTTGTAGACTAACATGAATTTAGAGAATCACTGAAGGAGCAAAACTATTACTGAAAATGTGCTTGGGTGGAAAAGTGGGCACATTAATGACAATTATGGACATAGGCTGAATACGTGATAGCAGACATGAAACAGGAGACTTCCACTTCCATTCCAAAGAATTTCTCCTTCTTGTTTTTCTTGAGATAAGCTTTTTACTCAGTTATGACAATCTAAAGTCTAACTACATGCCTCAAAGTAAGTTTACGCAAAGCTTACATCATTTATAACGAAGTAATTCCCAAATGCTATGCAAATTTTTCATATGTTTAAATCATGTTCTTGAGCCAGTATGAGCTAAAATGAGCCTTTACAGGGTTAATGAAATGTTACTCAGACCCCCACCACCCTCTGTGGCCAGAATACCACACTTGCAACTTCAGAGTGGCGGTCCGGTCCCTGTTGGACTTAGTAAAGTGGAGCTGACATGCCTGGTGCTGCAGTCTGCTTCCAGCATGTTTCCTGCATGTTTTAGATCATGAACACAGCTGATCTGTTTGATTTAGTGATGAACCGCTCCTGTAGACACTAATGAAGGCTGAGGAGACATTTCAGCAGTTACATTAAGGTGTTAAAAAGACGAATGCACAGAGAGGAGATGAGTTTTACTTTTGGTTTCGCTAACGGACACTAGGGGGTGCTAAAAGCAAGCCAAAACTGCAAAGTGTCCCTTTAATGGTAACAAAAATAAACACTTTTATTTAACAAAGTAAAAAACGATGCTGCAGAGTCAGGACAACACTAATTTTTCAGGTTCTAAGGGCTCTGCCTCAAGATACCAACAACTCCACATTTCATGTGACCCTTGAGGCACCTCCTGCAGGTTTTGGTCCACATGAGGGTGGACATGAGCAGCTTTTTTTTGCTCCTGTTCGTTCTTGTTCAGCATTGATGTGAAATACCTCCTTACATAAATGCTTGTGTTGCCAACATGACTGATTCTCCATCACTCTGTGTCTTCAGAGCTGCAGAAATGGCTCATTCAGGGCAGCAGGGAGAAATGACCGAGTACAAGAAGATCCTGATCAAACGGGATTTGGAGATGGGCGTGGTCATGACGGTGTTCCGGCAGAAGGCAGAGCGTCTCACGGTGCAGGTCATCATGGAGACCCAGCAGGTGGCGTGGACTCGAACTGCAGACAAAACCGATGGCGTCTGTGAGTATAGCCGGTTATACCAACCCAGTCCTGTCGGGTCCTTGCTGCACAGCCAACTCACATGTAGATGCTTTAGCACCATTGTTTGTTCTCATTTATGAGGTGTCCTGTGTTCACTTGCTAAAATTATTTTAGTTTTATTCATTATACACATTTTATTACACCAAAATGATCATACCACATGTTTTGGGTTTAGAAAGATCCAAGTGGCCTTTAATGAAATGAGCACAAAGGAAAAACATTTTATTTTTATTTAAAAAGCTAAAATGAAGGCAAATGCGATTAGCCTTACTGAGAACAAAAACATCATAATCATAATTACAGTATGAATGCATAAACCTTCTATTACACACATTATCTGCAAAATAATCACAGGAAAAGACCCACTGAGTGTTTATTTTGCATAGAAATGATAATTAGTAGGTAAATAACTACAAGGTGTGTGTGTTGTGTTTCAGTGGACCTGTTTGAGATCAGAGAAATCCGCAGGGGCAGGAACTCAAAGGACTTTGAGCGTTTTAAAGACGGGAAAGACAAACACGGCGAGAACACCTGCTTCACCATCTTTTACGGCTCTCAGTTTGTCCTGAACACCCTTAGCCTGGGAGGTGAAGGATCCTATAAGCTGATGTCTTAGAGACACTTGTAGATTTGTGATGATAATTCTGTTTTTACAAACTCTCCAGCGGATTCTGTCGAGGAAGCTGAGAAATGGCTAATAGGACTCGAGATGCTGCGGGAGGAGACTCTGGCAGCTCCCACTCCAGTTCTCATAGAAAGGTGAAGTTAAACCCAGGTTCTGGTCCAAAACGAGAGGTTTCTGATGCTTATATTTGTACCCTAGAGGAGAAGAAGGTTGTTTTACTGTGAGAAACAAAAGTTCTGTTTCAGTTTTTAATCCAAACATTTAAACTTAAGTCCATGTGTGTGTGTGTGTGTGTGTGTGTGTCTTGTCCCTCTAGCTGGCTGAGGAAGCAGATGTATTCTGTCAATCGGACCAAAACAAACAGGTAAATAAATAGTTTTTACTTCTTAATTTTGTGCTGATCATTAAAAGGTTCCTGATCAGTAGTTTCCCATATGCATATTTCTGAGTACACATAAAAAAACAAGCTATATCTCTTAATATTTTGTAGCTTAAAATGGAACAGTTTAATATTTTCTTATAAAAGTCATGTGTGTGTGTGTGTGTGTGTGTGTGTCTTGTCCCTCTAGCTGGCTGAGGAAGCAGATGTATTCTGTCAATCGGACCAAAACAAACAGGTAAATAAATAGTTTTTACTTCTTAATTTTGTGCTGATCATTAAAAGGTTCCTGATCAGTAGTTTCCCATATGCATATTTCTGAGTACACATAAAAAAACAAGCTATATCTCTTAATATTTTGTAGCTTAAAATGGAACAGTTTAATATTTTCTTATAAAAGTAACTAATAATAAAAGGTTTATGGAAAATTCAGTTCTATAAAAACAGGTGTAAGTAGAACTGAATAAACATTCATTAGTTTAAACTCTAAAAAAAACTTTTTATATGTATTTTAAACACTTACATTTTAATCACATTTATCATTATTATTAGCTGAATATTTATTCAACTTAAACTATTTATAACTTGTAGCTTGATTTTCTAACCAGATGCCTTAAGCTTTGATGTGTTTCTTTTAGCACATAGCTGATCTTAACTAATAAAAACAGGAGAAAACAAAAAATACTTGTTGCATTATTGTATTAAGCTCCATTTAGATTTATTGTGCATTAAAAACATTTGAATGGTTATTTATAGGTATTACATGATAGCCTACCTTTATGCAATTATAAAACTAGATTTGTTTCTATAATTTACTACTAAATATGTCCTGCGTTCTGAGCTAAACTAAAATCAGGGTTTCCATTCGACGTGAGGTGATTCCTGCGGTGTGTTTTTGTCTTTTCCAGCCTCTCTGTCAAGCAGCTGAAGTCTCTCCTCCCGATGCTCAACTACAAGGCCCCATGCACCCGCATGCTCAAAGATAAATTACAGGTACCTGCAGATGTTTATTTGTCGTATGTTTAGAGAGCTAACGTCTACCAAAGTCAAATTCCTTCTGTATGAAAGTATACCTGGCCAATAAATCTGACTCTGATTTTTAGAAACATGAGATAATTAAGGGTGGGATTCGATTTAAAAAATTTATTTAATTAATCAGAGTCTTTGTAATTAATTAATCTTGATTAATCATATTTTAATCGTTCAAGACAATTTGCGTCCAAGCAAGTTTTTTTAATCAAAAATAATGTTAGAGGCACAGATGACACACCCACACATTAATGAGTATATTTCTATAACCACAAGGTCTATTTGATTATGTTGGTCTCATTATAAAGGTAACAATTGTGGGATTTGTTGGGATGTGTAAATATTAGTATATGTGTTATTGGTGAAGTGTAAATAGACATGGAACATTATAAATGAGTGTACTGAACTGAACACTAGGTGGCAGCAGAGCACTGCTAATATATATAGAGGTGTAGTGTAGAGTTCAGGTGAAGTTCTGCTGAGGGTTACAAGATGAATGTTTGTCCCTCCTGCTGTAATAAAGTTCATATGGATAAAGTTACTGCCTGCTTTATACCAACCAGAAAACATAACGGTAAAAAAGCTGATTTTTTTTTCTTGCTTTATTTTCTTCACGAAGAGCGATTTGTCATGATTCATTTAATTGTAGTTTTAGTTGTGTTTGGAGCACATAAAAAAGGTTTTTATGGTCTTCTAGCCCAGGCTCTGTAGTCTTGTTAGAGGTGCAGCTTGATGATATTTATCCATATATAGGGCATAAATTGTGATGCTAATTTTTTTTTTCCAGTCCCAATTGGGGGACGCTCTGGCTCAGTTTTTAATGTGCTGGTTTTTTTTTCTATTTAATAGTAATTAACGCATTAAATTCCCACCCTTACTTATAATACAAAGCTGCCATCTCCTTGACAACCGCATTAATACTTAAAACATTTTATTCAATTTGCAATATTTTAAGCACTTTCTTTCATGCTGATCATGTTTTTGTTTTTTTTACAGGAAATGGGAGTAAAGAAAGATCGTCTGGACTTTGAGCAGTTTCATAAATTTTACAACCTTATTATGTTTGAACAGAATGAGGTCAGTTTGAATAACTTACATTTTTTTCTCAGTGCACATAAACATTTTACTATATTTATCTTTTTAATTGATGTTTTTTTAAAACTCAGATCCTCGAAGAGTTCAAAAAGGAAGCTTGTTCTTTTATTCTGGGGTGAGTCATGTTTTCTCATCATTGTTTGATTTTTAACAAACTCATATGTGAATAAAAAATGTTTATGTATTTAAACTTTTACCTTTTCCAATCAAACAGAAACACAGATAAACTAGACGCCTCAGTTGTTCTGCTGCACGACTTCCAACGATTTCTTATTTATGATCAAAAGGTAAGACCGGCAGCTGCATGGAATTACGAGCTATTTAATACTCAAAACGTGCAGAAATGTTGTTATAGCATCTAAAATAGAAGCAATAATCAGTCATTTATTATTTGAATACGTGAATAAAAGAGAAACAAGACAGATAAATAAAATATGACAAAACAATCCAAGTAAATCACTGAATTTAAATTAAAAACAATTTTTAACATCTTTAATTTGATTCTGTATAAATTTGCTGTTCATTTGTCAAATCGATGAAGTCAGCCCTTGATTGAAGAAGTAATCTGAAAAAGGTTGAAAGCAGAGCAATTGTAGCAGAGCTGTTTGATAACTTAAACTGATGTAATGTTGTGTTTGAATTGCAAAGATAATGAAAAATTAAAAAAGTACTGATTGTTAATTATATTATTTCATATTTTAGGAAACTTGGGCCAGCGATCTGAATCAGGTCAGAGAGCTGATGACCATGTTTATTGATGACACCATGAGGAAGACCAACGACCCTGAGTTCACCGTCAGTGAGGTAACAAATTAAGATTATTTCTTTAAATTATTTGAGAATTTGCCTTTTTATTTTTAAATTTTTAAACTCAGTTTAGGCTATCAGAAAGTTTTGAAACTCAAAATGACCACACCTCCCAGACGTTTAAAGGCAGCAGCTTGTGTTTTAAGTCTTAAATCTTTCTCTTCTTCCAGTTCCTCAGCTTCCTGTTTTCCAAGGAGAATTCTGTGTGGGACGAGAAGTTCTCAGAGATTGTCAATCTGGACACACACAACCCGTTGTCTCATTACTGGATCAACTCCTCGCATAACACGTCAGTTTGTTAAACAAACCAAAGCAGCTGCTTTCTATCCTAAAGTTGTTCATGTTAACTGATAATAAAAATATTTTTCCCAAAGCTGAAATTAAATGAATGAAAATGTCTGCTCTGGATGCGGTGAGAATATAATTGGGGGCTTGCCCGGGATCTCTCTAAATCAAAATTAATCACAAATAACTGCTTTTTTGTAGCCTAGTGAACTAGACCAAATTCTTGCTTTGCAAAGTTTGGTCTAGGCACGCTTCATAGGAACCCTCGCAGCCTGTGGCTGTCCAATCACAGTTCGCTATAGTTTTGGTTGGGCCAATCACAGCGCTCTATTATGTGGGCCAATCACAGAGCGGGAGTAGCCGATGACGTCAGCGCTGCGACCGCGAACCCAAGCAATATGGCGGCGGCGCAGAAACCACGTTCGTTTGAAACGGCTTTGTCATCAACATTGGATTATTTAGACTCCAACGTGCGTAAGTCTGTCTGCTATACTTAGCGGCTTCTTATTTTTATCAAACAAAGTAGTGCAATGTCCCAGTACACCTGATATTCACATGTTTTTATACAAAAACGACAGAAATCATTGATGTTAGACGCCATTGCTGCCTCCCTCTTTTCCGTCGCTGTGATTACGTCATGTTGTTCGTTACTCTGATTGGTCCTAGCGCTAGCCAATTGCGTGCTGACATTTTGAAAGACAACCGTAGATCCCGCCTCACGACTGAGAGCCGTCAATGGTTCGTGGCCAGACTATATATTCACATATATAGGATGGCTTGCCAGGCTAGCTTTTTTGCTATAATTGTTAGAATATTTTTCTAAGTTTAAGTTTTTTTAAGTTGCATAATGGATCAAATATTATAAATGAACTAATCTACTTGGTTTGTTTATTTTGGTTTTTGTCCAACAGTTACCTGACAGGTGATCAGATGCGCAGTGAGTCGTCAACAGAGGCTTATGTCCGCTGTCTGCGTCTGGGATGTCGCTGTGTTGAATGTGAATATCAAGCTAGTGAATTAAACCTAAATGGTTAGGTTTGCTTAACTGAATTTTTAAAAAATGTTATTTATCAGTGGACTGCTGGGAAGGCCCCGGGGAGCCGATCATCTACCACGGCTGGTCCAGAACCACTAAGATCAAGTTTGAGGATGTGGTCAAAGCCATAAATGAACACGCATTTGTCACTTCAGAGTAAGAGCTGAAAACCTGTCATCTGTGTGTGAGGTTATTTACAGGTTATTAGTTTAGGGTTTTGTGTCTTCATTTTAATTTGTACTGAGACAGTTTCATTAACCCTTTAACTATCGGGCCAGCCAATTTCTAAAAACACATTTTAGTCCCTATATTAATATAATTATATTTATATATTTAATAAAATGTGCTAAAAAAAACTTGAGTTATATGTGAAAACTAGATTTCATGCTCCATACATATATTTTTGTTTAGTTTAACTTAGACATGATGTCCTCAGTTAAGACTTTATTCCAAATATTTTTAGGTTCCCAGTGATCCTGTCCATAGAGGAACACTGTCCTGTAGAGCAGCAGCGTCAGATGGCGCGGATCTTCAAAGACGTGTTTGGGGACAAACTGCTGATCGATCCTGTGGAGCACATGGCGGAGCTGCTGCCGTCACCTACTCAGCTGAAGGGCAAAATCATACTCAAGGTCTGAAACACAGAGAGGCGTTGGAGGAAGCGGCTTCATCTGAGACAAACGCTGAGTTTAATTTTTGTTTACGAGCAGCACAAGAAGCTTAATGTGGAGGGAGGAGCGGGAACGGTGAAAGACTTCAGGAGGGGCGAGAAGCAGGGAGACCTGGAGATCTGGGATCCTGTCGACCAGGTACCGTCATGAAATAATGAGCAAAGGATATGTCTGATTGCACATTTAATGTTTAATCTATTCAGATTGAGTTGACTGGTCAGAAACAAGACTGCAGCTTGATTCCAAATTAAATTCGTAAATTATTCATTTAATGTCTGGTTATTTTTTAACGAGACGTTAGATATCTGATTTTCTTCGGAGGCCAAAAAAACCTTCCCAAACCTTAGACGTCCATGGAAAGTTGGCTGTTCTAACATGTGGTTTTGCATGTGTAACTAAATATGTAAAATCTGCTTTCTCTTTGCCAGCGGTGGAACAAACACTACTGTGTGATCTCTGATGACAAGCTGTACTATGCAGAGGAGTATGAAGAGGAAGATGAAGATATCAGGAAGGTAAAGTGTCCAGCTTGGGAGGAAATACCTGTGAGTAAAGGTAAAAACGTGTTTGTTTTTTGTTTATTCAGTACCAGGACCTGCACTGCTCGGAGCCGTGGTTTCACGGTCAGATGCATGAGGGTCGAATTATGGCTGAGCGTCTGATCCAGGATTACTGCGCAGAAACCGGGGGACAAGATGGCACCTTCTTGGTTCGGCAAAGTGACAGATTTGTCAATGATTTCACTCTGTCGTTTTGGTAATTTCTTTGGCCCGTTTGCAGTACGATGCACACAGCAGACTGGTGCTTTTAGTTGGTTTTTCCTAATTCTCTTAACGTCTGTTGGTGCAGGCGTGGTGGGAGAGTCCAGCACTGCCGCATCCGCTCCGGCACAGAGGACGGCCTCAATTTCTTCTACCTGACTCCAAACCTGCACTTTACCAGCGTGTACTCTCTGATCCAACACTACAGAGAAACGCCGCTGCGCTGCCAGGACTTTGAGCTGCGTCTCACCGAAGCTGTGCCCAAACCGAACCCTCACCTCCAAGAAGGGTTTGTCCTGCAACACAACAAACATGAGAAAATGTACCAGCATTTACATGCAGCACATCCTTTTACAGATGCATTAAGTCGGTTAATCCCACAACCACAGCAGAAATGTAAGATCCTTGTTTTTGTGTTTGTGCTCTGCAGATGGTTCTACAGTAATCTGAGCAGAGGTCAAGCTGAGGATTACCTGCTCAGGATTCCCAGAGATGGAGCTTTCCTCATCCGACAGAGAGAAGGAGAAGTGGACTCCTTCGCCATCACGTTCAGGTAAAACCAGACAGGCAATTTAATTAAAGAAGTCCACCTTATATTTCTGGAACATCTTCACGTTTATTACTTTTTATGCTGATCACCTTCTCCGTCTTTCAGAGGGGACGGGAAAGTCAAACACTGCCGGATCCAGAAGGATGGGAACGTGTACGTTCTGGGCAGCTCTACGGAGTTTGAGAGTCTGGTGGAGCTGGTGAACTACTTCAGGAAAAAGCCGCTGTATCGAAAAATCAAACTACGTTACCCGGTCACACCTGAGCTGGTCAGCCGCTTCAGCCAGGTGAGTTCCTGCTAGTAGTTCAGAGGGAAAGTTTAGATGAGATCCTGAGAACGAGAATGTGTTTCCCACAGCCTGAGCTGAGGAATAAGATTATTCATCAGTATTTATTTTTTCCAGCATGAAAACTGCTCTGATTTATATTCTGCAAAGATGTACGTGGAACCTAATGAGATTGCACCATCGCTGGTGAGTAAACATCCTCGCCCCATTAGCAGATTGTCTGTTAATGTAAGGACTTTAAATCAGGATTTGTCTCTTTTAGCCCCAAAACACAGTTCGGGCTTTATACGGCTACCAGGCCAGGAGGGCAGACGAGCTCAGCTTCACTAAAGGAGCTATGATACATAACGTCACCAAAGAGGCCGACGGATGGTGAGCTCACACACATCAATCACATTTAGTGCTGGAACCTCGTGTGCTGGGGTTTTCCATCGTATGCTGGTGGATTAAAGAACATTTCAGTGTGTTTTTGTGGAAAAACAAATTTAAAATGTTATTTTTGTAGTGATTTAAGTTTGTAGGATCCTCCAGAGCCCAGAAATCAGCTACAATCAGACCAAATTCAACTTTGTCAGGACAATGGAAGCAGATGCAATATTTAATTTTCCTTTTTAATTATTCAACACCAATAACTGAAGTAATCAAGCAACGCTACTATTTTCTGCACTTGATAAACCAATCATTGTGCATAGTTGTTTCATTACTTGATGTCTCATTGTTACAAACCCGACAATTTTCATTAGTTGTCAGTTATAATCATCAAAATAATAGAAATAAACATTTGAAATTTATCAGTCTGTGTAATGAATGAATAAAATATACAAGGTCTTCTTGAAACGTGCATTAAACAAATGAAAGAATTTACTAAATTAAAATATTTAAAAAATGAGGATGTTTGAATAAAAAGTTAAATATTATTAAATTCCATCATTATAACCTTGATATTAATATTAATTTACAGAAAATTGATTTAAAAAATGCAAAAAGAAATGTTTCTATGGCTGTTTTCCTTGTAGACGTTAAAGGAATATCAGTTTGTGTTTCTTCTGAATATCATATTTCCTAATAACTCTCCTGTTTGTTAGTAATCTTATAAAAATTGTGGGTTGTTTGTTTTATTTTAGTGTTTATTTGTATCTTTGCAATCATTTTGGTCTCAGGTCTGTTTCTAAATATCCTGATCTGGAGCCTCTTCATATTTTGCAATAAATAAAACAACAGCACTCATGTTCTGCTCACTTCAGGTGGAGAGGTGACTACGGAGGAAAGCTCCAAAAGTTCTTCCCCGCAAACTATGTAGAGGAGGTCTCCAACAACACCCAGCAGGAAGCTAGAGCCCAGGTGGAGATCAGAACTCAGGTCACATTTACACGGGAGGTTAAATTAATACACACTCTGACTGATGTGTGTGTGTGTGTGTGTGTGTGTGTGTGTGATGTGCATTATAGCGGGACATGGAAGACAACCCCCTTGGTGAACTGTGTAAGGGTACCGTGGACATCTCCAAGTGTCATATCCAGAAAAGTGAGTCACTTTTGTAAGAAGTCTTCTGGCTATATCAGTGAGCAGCACTGCTTAATGTTTTTCTTCTGCCTTTGTTTTTCAGTGTTGTCCGGAAAGAACGGGAAGCCCATCGTCTTGACCTTGCATAACACGGAGCTCGACGGCATGGAGTTCGACCTGGCGCCGAGCTCTCTGGAGGAGATGTATGAATGGTACCAGTGTGCTTGGGACATAACTCAGAGAGAGAAGAGCAAACAGTACACCAGGAAGCAAGAGGTACACCTTTCTTTAGCCAAAAACAGGCATTTGCTAGATGGAGGAGTCCCCATCACTGCATCAAAAACTCAGAAGCTGTAACACAAAATTAGCAGTTGGCTTGGTGTGTGGCAGGAAGCCTCAGATTTAAGATAGTGCTCATTTTAATTCAAAATCTCACTAAAAACAGACACAAGACAGGCAACATGACTAAGGGACAACGTTCCTGTAGCTTTTCAATCACATTTTAGTTACAGTCAGTCAAATAAAATGCATTATTATCTTACATGAATATTTTTATTTTATTATTATCTTAGATTGTATCATAAACCTTTTAATTTCAAGCACATAAAAAGAAAAATAAGAAAAATATCTTCTACAGTAATATAATTGGGGCAAAAACACATAAAAAGTAGCTATATAACGCACATATTGTGTGCTAAATGGTAAATGGCCTGTGTTTGATATAGAGCCTTCAAGAGTCCTAGAACCCCCCAAGGTGCTTTACAACTAAATCAGTCATTCATCCGTTCATGCACACATTGACACACTGGTGGTGACGAGCTACATTGTTGCTACAGCTGCCCTGGGGCACACTGATGGAGGCGAACATCAATAAAAGGAGTGGGTGAGCCGTTTTTATGGAGGTGCTGAGTTGATGAGGTTGTCGTCAGACTGAGATCTTGCAGTCTGAGCTCGCCACAGCAGTTGGAACGCAACGTTGCACCGCCGAACCACAGCTGATTGTTTCACTGGTGATCTGCCAGCATCAGCATTCAAACAGGAAGGATATTTTTGTCCAAACTCAGATGAAGCAGCAGGAGCAGGTGGAGAAGAAGGAAGAGGTTGCCATGGAGATGTCGGACCTAGTGGTCTACTGTCAGCCACGCAGCAAGGAGAAGGACCGCTTTGGTAAATGCGCACACACACACACACACACACACACACACACACACACACACACACACACACACGGTGAATCATCGAGTGAGGCATAAATTCAGTTTTAAAATGATTTCTGAGATATAATACTTATAACTGGTAAAATAATTAAAATTAAAGGATTAAAACGTAAAACTTCCTGATTCTTTCGCAATAAGAGCATGAATAAACATGAGGTTAAAACTGAATGACATGAACAGTAAACTATTTTTTATTTGCAATCAAAAATAGTAAAAAAAAAAGCAACAGGAGAGACAGAAGGCGGGTACTTTGGTGATTTAGTTTTTTAAAGGGAGAACGAGATGCAACAAAAAGCTTTTAAATAAAAATGACTTTTCCTTGATGCTGAAGGCAAATTCAGTGTTGTTAATGACAACTAAACGTATATCTATGCTGCTCACATTTTACACCGAGGGGCCTCCTCATTCAGCATAGAGCTACTTCAATTTCTTTTACTCATGTTGAACAAACAGGATGTAACCAAGTGAGAGACCAAAGAGCTTCTTAAGACCAGACAGCTTCCTGTGTTGCGCCAAACCACAGCTGCCTCAAGCCGTGTGCCTCAAACAAATGCAAAAGCTGCTAAATGATAAACAAAGATCCGTTGTTGTTGCTTTTTTACCTGACCACTTTCCTTTTCTCTCCAGAGAGTTACAGCCACAAAGAGGTCCGCTCCTTTGTGGAGAACAAGGTTCCAGGAAAAAGCCGCACCAAGGAGTTCCTGCAGTACAACCGCAAAGCTCTGAGTCGTATCTACCCTAAAGGTCAGCGCGTGGAGTCCTCCAACTATGACCCCTACCCTATGTGGGCTAGCGGCTGTCATATGGTGGCCCTCAACTTCCAGACTGCAGGTATTTATCTGGGTTTAAAAGTGGATGTGACGTTTATAGATGTTGTTAGTGTTTATGTTTAGGACATTTATGCAGATTTACCCACAAAATCTCACACATTGTATGATATTTTTAAAATATAAAGGACAACGTTCAAAAAAGTCAGATCTTCCTTTTTAAAACAAAACAAATAATGTATAATAATCTATAAATCTGACAGTCAAATGGCTGTTAAAGGGATAATATGCAGTTTTGGCTTGCTTTTAGCACCCCCTAGTGGCCGTTTAGTAGAATCAAAAGCGAAACTTATCTCCTCGCTGTGCGTTCATCTTTTTAACGCCTTAATCTAACAGCTGAAACGTCTCCTCAGCCTTCATTAGTGTCTACAGGAGCGGTTCATCACTAAATCAAACAAATCAGCTGTGTTCATGATCTAAAACATGCAGGAAACATGCTGGAAGCAGACTGCAGCACCAGGCATGTCAACTAAACTTTATTAAGTCCAACAGGGACCGGACCGCCACTCTGAAGTTGCAAGTGTGGTATTCTGGCCACAGAGGGCAATAAGGGCTGGGTGACATTTCATTAACCCTGTAAAGGGTTATTTTAGCACAAACTGGCTCAAGAACATGATTTAAAAATCTGAAAAAGTTGCATAAAGTTGCCTTTAAAAGCTACAATTTTGATATTTAAATATATTCTGCTTGATTGTCTATAAAGCTCCATCTTCACATAAAGATAGTTGTTTCCTGAACTTTTAGGGCCGAAAACATGACGGATGGAAACCATGAAAGGAAGTGAAAGTGAAAGTTCTAAGTGAGATAAGGCGTGACATTACTCATCCTGCACTGAGAGGTTTTATTGGAAGGTGAAAGGTTTAGTTTAGTTAAGTTTAGTTTAGTTTAGTTTAGTTTAGTTTTAAGTGAACAGTTTTTTTATTATTTTGCACTGGTTGGAACCAAAACTCACCTTTCCTCACACCTGACAAAATATCAAACATATTACATAATTAACTAATACCATGATGTGAGAATCTGAGTGTACGATTTTTAATTAAAACTAACTTTTGTGAGGTAAAGCCAGGTCCAGATCAGATGGTAACTTGTAACATGCTTTCTTCTGAGAAAAGTTGCATTCCTTCTCTTTTAAATGAAATTTAAATACAGTTTGAAGCATGAAATGAAACCATGTTTGCACCCAGATAAATCCACCCAGCTGAACACGGCCCTCTTCAGTCTGAATGGATCCACCGGCTACATCTTACAGCCAGAGTTCATGCGCCAAGACAGCTACGATCCTTATCAGGAGAAGAAGAAGGTCAAATACAGGATTCAGATTAAGGTACTCTTCACACATGTGCACTCAAAACACACACACACACGCTCGCACACACACAGATATATTTAATGTTTAATGTGAATTTCCTCAGGTGATCGCTGCCAGACACCTTCCTAAACCTGGACGTAGCATCGCCAGTCCGTTTGTGGAGGTGGAGCTGTGTGGACACACGGAGGAGAAGTTCAAAACCAGCGTTGACCGTAAGTGGTTTGAGGAGAAGATGGGGAAGTGTTTCCAAACAAGTTTGGTAATTTAGAGGGTTTTTATATTTACAAAATTGGGTCGCAACTTGATGAGGTATGCTTCCCAAATGAAATGAAAAACAAATGATTGCATCTTTTAATCATCAGTAAACATCTCCACATTTTGTAAATGCTTCATTTCTGCAAGAACAATGACCGGATGACACACTGGTTCCCAAAAACAAACATCCAAGCAGATTCTTGTCCTTAAATTATCAAAGTTAAAGCAGAAAAATATGTGAAAAACAGTTAAGCTGACCTTTAAAAATCCCCAGCAGTTACAGGAATCTGTCGTGCTGCAGAGCTTCTTGTAACTTGAGGACTTTAGGAACTGTTTCTTCAGGTGTTTTTGACTGTTTTTTTTTCTTAACATCTCTGACGGCTGCAGATGATAATGGTCTGAACCCAGTGTGGAAAGTCCCAGCAGAGCCGGTGGAGTTCGCCATCTACGAGCCAGAGCTCACCTTCCTTCGTTTTGTTGTCAATGAGGAGGACATGTTCTCAGACCCCAACTTCCTGGCTCAGGCCACATTTCCTGTCAAAGGCCTGCGCTCAGGTGGGAACATGTGCAACGCAAGCTTTTCAAAGTCTGCTTTGACACATTTAAAGCCTTTGAAATATCCAGTGTGGTTCTTTTTTTAAGTGCATGGCTGATTAAAGTTACTTTTGCAGGATATCGCTCTGTACCTCTGAAGAACGGCTATAGTGAAAACTTAGAGCTGGCCTCTCTGCTGATCCACATCAACATCCAGCCAGCCGAGGTGAGCAAACACGCTCTCGTCGCGTCCGTGTCAGCGAGTTTGTGTAAATGTCTTCTGACACACTGATGCTGTTTAGAAAGCAGAGGAAGAGCTGTACTCCTCCTCCAATCAGCTGAGGAGAAAAGTCGAGCAGAGCGACGCCTTCGTGTACGACACACACTCCAACCTCCAACGCACCAGCGAGAAGCAAAGGTGAACAACTCAACACATGCACGGATACATTATCAAAGTGTACATTTTTTTAAATTAAAACAACGCAAAAAATAGTTTAACAGTTTATTCACTATTGAACTTTATATTCAATATTTAATTTTGAATTATATCTTTTTCATATGATAATGTTAGTTTTAGCATTTATTGTATTTATTAGAGTCAGTTTTAATATAATTTAACATGTTTTACTTTTTTTATCTCATATTGTTTGTATTTATTTATTTATAGGCTATTTGAATTTAATCTCACTTCATATTTTAAGTTTAAAACAGAAGTTAAGAGTATTTCATCATGAGTGCTGTTTCAGAAAATGATGTAAAGTTAATTTGTAGCTCATGGCAGATATTAACCTAAATATAGAAAAATAATCTAATTTCAAATTCATTATGTTTTCATTTCTAATGTCTTTAATAAAAATTCTTCTATTTTTGAGTCTGTCATGATGGATATTTGTCTCCCCCTGATGGTTGACTACAGTAATGACACTTTTGCTATTTTATTCCTTTAATACACAATAAAAATATATATCTAAACTTTAATTTACTAATGCGTGTTTTAGAAAAGCGGGAATGAGTCCCTGCTACTTGTTGTGTTTATAAGGAGGTCATGTGACATCAGTCAGGAGGCCGAGCGGCAGTCTAAGGCGCTGCGTTTAGGTCGCAGTCTCCCCTGGAGGCGTGGGTTCGAATCCCACTTCTGACAGAGTTAACTTTTAGTGTTTTAAAATTCAGAATGTAGAAAACTAAATAAATTAAAGATATTTTCCTGTTTATTAATCTTATTTAAATCTTATTTAAACTACAGGTTTCTGGATAATTCAACAGAGTTATGATTATTTATCTAAAACCCACTTTTCTCATGTTTTCATTTATTTATATTTTTGAAATATAGTTTCATATAGCTCAGATTTTCCTGATTTGTTATGTCTCTGAAGTTCAAATTGTTTTTTAATATTATTTTTAATCACATAAAATGAGAAGCATGTATTTGTCACTCTGATTCTAAAAGCCTAATATATTTAGTCAGGTCTTAATATTAAATAGTTTTGTTGCACCACAGAAATGTGCATATAATTATATTTTATATAGCCTATTTGTTGGTTGAATGAAAACAAATGTGCATGGCTGATTAAAGTTGTTTTTATTCATTGTTTAATGAATAATTCTGCTGTGGTTTTGTTTCCCTCCAGTGGAAAAGAGAAGAAGATAAACAACAGTAAGTTTTACTCCTGAGGCCTCGCCTGTCTGAGCCAACTGGATGTGTGTTTTTTACACCTGAAATGACAACAACCAAATGTTACCTAGAAATATTATTTATTTAGGATTTTTAAACAACTTGAGTCTATTTTTAATACATGCTTTTGGGAGATGTTACTGTTCCAGCCAGCGTTATGCTTCACGAGTCTGCTTTCCCTCTGAAATCAAACTGCTCCGTGTTTTACTGATGGTATTTATTTTATTGAAACTAATTAGTTTAGCTGAAAATACTCATTTCACTGCAATAAAGTCGGCTGTTCTGCCTCTTTTGATGAGCTCATGTTCCAACGTTTAAATGTTAAATGCTTCTGACCTCGCTGACTGTTCTGTAAGTTCTTTTTTCACCAGAGTGACCTTATTATGACTTTAATGTTTGTTTTAAATAAAATTATATTAACTGAATACGATGAGAATATTTCTGATGTTAAATGAAAGCATGTGATGTTTATAGCTCTTCTGCTGTTATTTTGTCACTTCATCTAAGTCAATAAACTGCATTTGTTTGTACTTTATTCCTTTTTATTCTCTTAGATAACAAGTGAGTTGGTGCACATCCATAGCATAGTCTGTTTTTAAGCTAAACCAGCTTGGATAAGAAAGATTTCTGCTATCCTCTGGTTTCATAGCTGACCTTGGAAGACCTGAACAGGTGTAATGACGCGTTTACCTCAGTATAAATACAACTGAGGGTTTAACATTTTGTGCTTCTAAGGTCAGTTAGTGATAAAAAAAAATCAAAACTGGGTAACATTTTACAGTAAGGATCCATTTATTAACATTAGTGCATAATTAAGCATCCATTCATCCATTATCGTCCACTTATCCAAGTTCGGGTCATGGGGGCAGCAGCCTAAGCTGAGAGGCCCAGACTTCCCTCTCCCCAGCCACTTGGGCCAGCTCCACTGGGGGAATCCCAAGGCGTTCCCTGGCCAGATGAGAGACAGTCCCTCCAGCGTGTCCTGGGTCTTCCTTTAGGTCTCCTCCTGGTTGGACGTGCCCGGAACACCTCACCAGGGAGGCGTCCAGGAGGCATCCTAACCAGATGCCCGAGCCACCTCAACTGGCTCCTCTCGATGTGGAGGAGCAGCGGATCTACTCCAAGCCCCTCCCGGATGACCGAGCTTCTCAACCTATCTCTAAGGGAGAGCCTAGACTCATTTCAGCCGCTTGTATCCGTGATCTCATTCTACCCAAAGCTCGTGACCATAGGTGAGGGTAGGAACATAGATCGACCGGTAAATCGAGAGCTTCGCCTTCTGGCTCAGCTCTCTCTTCACCCTGTTTTATCTGCTCACATTTAATCTCATTCATTAATTTTTATCTTTTATAGTGCAGTCACACAGATTATCTTTGTTGTTTTATGTTTCCATAAATCTTCTCTGGTAGGATCGTTTGTGAGCAGACATCAGAACATTTAGCCTCACAGCCAAACTGATAAAAACACACAATCTGACGTAATTTAATCTAAACTGACATTTTAAAACTCTCTAGAGAACGGCTTCATGTTTTTTATCTGAACGTATCTAATGTTTTTTTTTATTATTTGGATCAAAAAAAGTCATGACCAGATGGAAAATAGTTTTAATATTTTTGAGGCTGCTTTATGTTGCTTAAACCAGTGATAATGTGTGGTTTTGTTGTGGTTAGAAGCTGAAAACTTTGGGAACTCTTGCAGATGCTATACTGAACTCTAAAGAAGAATAAATGAGCTCATAACACAAAAGAGGAAACTTACCACAACTTTTCTGCAAGATTTTCTTTCTCATAAACCTTCAGGTGAGGTACAGCATCACAGAAATACCTGGGACAACACCAGGGAGCATTAGTGAGTCAGTCCTCCTCCTCCTCCCAGTTCTCAAACATGTTAATGAGTCACCCAGGTGAGTGGCCTTGAGAGCCATATGGGAGGTGCCAGAGGCAAACAGATACGGTCAAAGAGACAGGGAGCAAAGGAGATAGGGAAGAGATGATGAAACACTTCATGTGGGTGTGTGTGTGTGTGTGTGTGTGAGACACGAAGAGACTCACATATCGCCACCATTAGACACCTGTCAGAGCAGATGGGAGGACGGACGGATGGACTTCTAAAGTTTCACAGGGTTTTTCAACACGTTGGACTCAGTTTTTGTTCTTTCACCAAATCTTTAAAAAGAAAAACTTGTTCTTAAGGTCTGCCGTTGTTGCAGCCATCAGCCGATGCAGGAATCCCCTCCGTTTGGATAAAACCTGAAACTGCAACTTTGCCTCTGAAGGGATTTTATTCTCCGACTGAACCAGGTTTTAAGGAATTTGTTCTCGGTGTTGCTTTTTCTAAAACCCATCTTCAAATAAGCTGCAGGAAAATGGCAGACTTCCCATCTAAGGTTACCACGGAAACCAGCCCCCCAAACTCCCAGAACTCCCAGCAAGGGGGGAACAGCCTGCGAGGACTGGTGGGCGGCATCACCACCAATGTGGACATGTCCTTCCTCCGCAGCATCCCAGCAGGTCTCATGATGGCTGAAGTAGTATGTACCACACCCACGGCTACTAATACACACATCCCAGACAAGTTCATAGCTTTTAGCAAATGTTGTGTAAACAGAACCCACTTCTGCATATGTGCCACTGCATATGGACTAGAGAAATCAGGGATTTGCCCCCAAATGGGTAATGGTGAAGGAAAAGTGGGGTTGTCTCTTCCCTGTACGCTCCGGTTTCCTCCCACAGAACAACACACACGTCAGGTTAGCAGCTCTTTGCAGACAGATGGTTAAAAAAAGTACAGCAGGGATGAAAAATGATGATAAAAAATAGTTCATTTCAGTTTATTTACATAGCGCCAAGTCACAACAAGTCGTCTCAACACACTTCACAAAGTACACATTCCAGTTGAGTTCAGTTCAATATGCCAATTAGTTAAATGTTTCCTATGTAAGGAAATCCAGCAGATTGCATCGAGTACTTACACTGACTCAGTGTCTTTACGACAATCCTCATACTAAGCAAGCATGTAGCGACAGTGGAGAGGAAAACTCCCTTTTAACAAGAAGAAACCTCCAGAGGATCATGGCTCAGTATGAGCAGTCATCCGCCACGACTCACTGGGGGTTTGAGAAGACAGAGCAGGCACACACACACACACACGCACACACACTCATCCACAAATAAAGTGTTCCTAAAGATTAAACATAAAACATTTGTTTCCAGCAATTAAAGCTCGTTGCTCCGCATCAAATTTGTCAGAACTATGTTCTGACTCGGATCGGAGATTGAAAACAAAGACAGCTTTAAACTCATTAGAGGATATATGGTAATCTCATGAGATAAAGATATATTTTTGTATCTGCACAGATAATGTTGCAGATTATGCGCCATAAAGGTCAGTAGTTTATCTGTCAACAAAATAGGTCAGATAGTCCCACAGTCAGAAGAGTCTGCTATCTCCCTTTGGAGATGGTTTCCCTCGAGTTTCTGTGGGGACACGTAACTGGGTGGATGACTGAAAGGTGCAGGAGATCTTTGTCCCCTGGAGACCGTGGAGGTCCCGTCCAACACGGAACAGAGAGGAGCAACTCATCTTCAATCATGTGGATCACCTGATCGACTGTCGCTGCTTGCTCTGGACTGTAATAAATTCAGCTTTGGTTTCAGAGGTGTTAAAGATCGTTTCAGCACAAACACATGACTCTTAGATAGCGAATGCAAACAGTAACTCGTTTACAGTGAGACTTTAATGAGTTGTGTTGTTCAAAGGTGAATAAGAGGTGAACATTGACTCAAAATGGTCAAATAAAAGGTTTGGGCGTGAGCCGTGAAAGAGTGATAAAGGTCTGCTCCAAGAAATGATTTATTTATTTATTTATCTATTGGCAGCAATTAAATGATTTCTGGTGAAACAACAGGAAATTAGAGGCTGAGAAAAAACTGGAATGTTTTAAAAATACTAGGTTTTTAATATTATTTACTAAAAATGTACAGTTATGTTTGACCAGGCTATGAGTGCTTCAAATCTCTGCTTCAAACTGGGCCAGAATTAAACCTTTCCCACCAGCTGGAAGCTACAGAACCAGAGAGAACAGAAATGTGTCATCAGCGTAACTTCAAGACTGATCAGCAGCTGTTCAACACAAAAATAGTTTTCATTTGAATTATTAATGAACCAAAATGTTGAAATCGTCCAATAAGAGACTAAATCAAATTTATAAATTCTCATTTCTTGAACACACCAGTTCCAAACAGCAATTTAAAAAATCCTGCATTTTTCCCTGTTTGTGAACGCATCATTGCTTAGTGACAAATTATACTAGCAATACCAGAGATTTTAAATTATAACTATCAGAGTAGTTATAGTTTTCTGAGAAACAGGTGACACTCGAAAAATTAGAAAATGGTACAAAAGTTAATTTATGTCAGTAATTCAACTTAAAATGTGAAACTAACATATGAGACAGACTCATTCCATGCAAAGCAAGATTCTTCAAGCCTTTATTTTGTTATAATTGTGATGATTATGGCTACAGCTGATGAAAAACCTACATTTAAAGTCTCAGGTTCAATATTCTAGACTCAAAGTATCACACTCTAATCAGTTAATGAATCCAGAACACCTGCAAATGGTTCCTGAGCCTTTAGATGGTTTCTCAGTCTAAGCTAGATTACTGACATAAATGGACTTTTGCACCAGATTTGAGTTTAAGTTTCACAATAATCAAATACTGGCCTTCTAGATCAGAATCTCTCATTTTCATTCCTCTTGTTCTTTTTGTTGATTCTGTATTTAATCACACATTTCTTAATTCTTTTTATGTACACTTGCATGATGGTGAGACTAAAAGACAAATATGCAAAAAGCTTCAGCATCATGTTGGTTTTGCAAAACAGGAAAAGAAATTAAAATCACCAACATTGTTTAACATTTGCTGATCAGTCTATTTTTCATGCAACTTCATGCAGAAGTCTTGTTTAACTAATAGAACAGCGATCATTCTCATGTTTCTATGTTCCAGTTCCCTTATGCAATATTGATTATTAATATTATAAAAAATCTACCTGTGACCAAGACCTATGAAGGAGCACAGTCTGTTTGACCTTTAAGCATTTCAGTATTTAATCCACTTTGTTGTTTCCTCCCAAAGAAGAAACTGCATTGGGTCACTAGGAGGATGGTTTGTTATATTAAAACTATTTTCATGCATTTTGCACCACAGTTAGTTCAGACCAGCAATCAGAAACCAGAAAGTGCTGCTTTTACGGTGTGTGTGTGAGTGTGTGTGTGTGTGTGTGTGTGTGTGTGTGTGTGTGTGTGTGTGTGTGTGTGTGTGTGTGTGTGTGTGTGTGTGTGTGTGGATAGAAACATGATCCCTGCATAAATAATGGACCATCATTTCATGTCTGTTCTCATGAGGCAGAAGCAGAGATGAGGACAAAAGAGCCGAGAGGAGCCTTGTGGAGCTTCTGTCAGTGTGACGTTTCTGTCTTTGAGTTTTTATTGTGACCTTTTGGTTTTGAGTTACAAAAACAACCTTAAAACAGAAAGAACATGGACTTTTAAGAATGTATTAAACGGCTCAACAGGCTTTTCATTCTGATCCATAACAGGTTGTTCATGTTGACTGTTAACAAATCCTTTAAATTTAATAATGTGCTGTATTTTGGGAATTTAGTTACATCAAACATCCGCCAGATTGCATCCGTGAAAAATGCAACCCTTATATTTTCCTTTAATTATTATGTTTTTACTCCTTGTGCACAAAAAAATGCTGAAACTAAACTTCTTGTAGAAATATCTTATAATATTTCATATGTCCAATTTTTACATGAATTTCATCCTTAGCTTCATGCTTC
Organism: Aphyosemion australe; assembly: GCA_006937985.1. Lineage (NCBI taxonomy): Eukaryota > Metazoa > Chordata > Actinopteri > Cyprinodontiformes > Nothobranchiidae > Aphyosemion > Aphyosemion australe. Next base: position 355,961 of record SSNS01000457.1, on the reverse strand, counting down.
ACAAAATAAAAATAAAAAATGTTTCTGAGATTTAACCCCTTTATTACCAGGTTAATGATCAAAACCAGAACTGTGAAAAAAATGTAAAAAATTTTTTATTTTTAATCATTTTTTAGGGGTTGAATTTTAATGGCCTTGGAGTGTCACAAAAATTTTTTATTTATTTTTCCCACTATTATTGGGGAAAATACGCAGTCTAGTGCAAAACAATAAAAACTAAACACTGAATCTGTGACTGGTCTGGGAACCAAGACAGAATAATAATAATTAAAAACATATCCTAATATTTAGGCTTATTTTGTGACGAGAGTCAATGGCACAAAAAAATGACAAAGGAGCATGAAAGCTATAAAATGGTGTCAGCATTATAATAAATGGAATAAGGGAATTTTTTTATTATTTTTTGGTAATTCCTCCAAAAATTCACATCCTGTGAAACAATTTGATAAACTGCATTAGGATAGCCAAAATTATTCACATAAACACACCTGTCTGCACAAAAAATGCACGCGGAGCGTATAAGGGGTAATCTTCTCTGCCAGACAGCTGATTGTGTGATTGACTCTTGTTTGATGTCATTTATTGAGTTGGATGAGTCCAGATTCTGCCAGGAGTGGATGGATCGTGAGGTCAAAGAGTAGAGAATATGCTGAGAATGTTATGATTTTTTTCATACCAATAATAACTGACATACCAAGTTTCATGTGAATTAACTATAAGAGATACACACCTTGCTCTGTTTTTGTTAAAATGTCTAATGTTTGTGTACCTTTATTCATTATAAGTGCCTGTTAACCATCCCTTGGTTCTGTCTTTTAGATCGTGGGGTTAATCCAGTGGGCGCTGATAGCCAGCTCACCTTATGTGTTTGTGCCTGCATACGGCTGGGTGATGTTTGTGGCCGTCACCCTGTGGCTCATCACCACCATCCTCTTCTTCGTGATCCTGTTCACCGTCCATCGGGGACTGACTTTCGTTCCCTGGCCACTGACGGTAAGAAAGTGTTTGTTTTAGGACTTCTTCAGAAAAACATCATCAGATTTCAGGGAAAAACTGCCTCAGATGTCAGATTTTAAATGAAAAGTAATCAGGTTAAAAATAGATTGGGTCATGACTAAAAGAACAAGATGATGGATGGATGGATGGATGATGGATGGATGGATGGATGGATGGATGGATGGATGGATGGATGGATGGATGGATGGATGGATGGATGGATGGATGGATGGATGGATGGATGGATGGATGGATGATGGGTGGGTGGGTGGATGGATGGATGGATGGATGGATGGATGATGGATGGATGGATGGATGGATGGATGGATGGATGGATGGATGGATGGATGGATGGATGGATGGATGGATGGATGGATGGA
>SSNS01000457.1:285431-339622 GCA_006937985.1 Aphyosemion australe | reverse complement strand
ATTCAAAACGGCGAATTTCGCCGAAAGGTGAGGGATTTTCATGTCTGAACTTCTCAGATGCAGTGAAGAACAGATTAGGCTCTCAACCCAAACAAAGTTTCTGAACACACACCGCTGCATACTAGTGTTTAAAGTCCAAAAAGCAAACATATTTATCCTAAATATCAGCCAAACGCATCCGGTTAGTGATATTCTGAGGCTTCCCCAGATGTAATGCAATGTGACATTTCTACAAAACCCTAAACTATCAAGAGTTTGAAGTAACATCAATAAAAGGCCGTTTCTCCTGAACATAATTAAAAAGCATGATATTACAAAAACTAAAAATAAAAAGAGTTAATTCCTTTGAAGACGTGTTGCATTAAAACCCAGAAGTATAAAAGGGGAAATCATCAATGAGTCATCAAACACGGTGAATATCTGAAAACACCATTTGCCTTTGGTGCATCTGATTAAAATAACTTCCTCAGCGATTCTCAAAAGCAGCTTCAGCCCACATGGGCGCGGGTTTGTTTGGTTTCCTGGAACTGACGAAGCCTTTTGGTCGTTTGTGAAACTTTCTAATGTGAGTTCATGTGTTTAATATGTAAATACATCTGGTTTTTATTATTATTTCTTACCCGTCTCAGCCATTTCATGCAGGGTGATCATTGAGTAAGGAGGCTCTTGGTCACTGAATAACAAAGCAGAGATGGAACAGGTTAGAATGCACCTGTATTGATGTTCATTTTCAGACACGTTGTTGGGATTCCTCACAGTAAAAACTCTCAAAAGCAGCGGCGGTAAAAACCCAGTGATCTCTGGATGGATCCATGATTTACTGAATTGGGAAACAGCCACTGAAATGAATAATAAGTAATTCACACCTTAATGTGTTTCTACATGTTCACAGATAAATATGTACTGAGATTTTTATCCTGTGAAAAGGTTGAGGCAGGTCTACAGTTGTGATAGATTAGCGTAGATTACTGTTGAAGCTGATCTGGCTTCTTCTAAAGACACGAAATATTGCTCAATTCTTAAATTTTGCAAAACTCCGACTGAGTATGTGTCAATAAATGTGTGTAATAAATAATAAAACCATAAATAAATATGTGTGGTTGCGAATCGATACAAATTGCAGCTCATTACAAAAGTAAGGATGGGTCAAATGCAAAAAAAAATGCAAGAAAAAATTTCTCCAAGGGAATCAAAAAGTGTAAGAAAAAATGGGAAAAAAGTGTCCTGAGACCTTGTGTATGGCCCATTGTTTAGTAATAGACCCAATATAATGCTTTTAAAGGGATACTTTGCAGTATTGTCTTGCTTTTAGCACCCCCTTGTGTCCATTTTGTAAAATTTATTAATTTATCTCCTCGCTGTGCGTTGGTCTTTTTAACACCTTAACCTAACAGCTGAAACGTCTCCTCAGCCTTCATTAGTGTCTACAGGAGCGGTTCATCACTAAATCAAACAAGTCAGCTGTGTTCATGATCTAAAACATGCAGGAAACATGCTGGAAGCAGACTGCAGCACCAGGCATGTCAGCTCCACTTTACTAAGTCCAACAGGGACCAGACCGCCACTCTGAAGTTGCAAGTGTGGTATTCTGGCCACAGAGGGCGGTGGGGGTCTGAGTGACATTTCATTAACCCTGTAAAGGGTCATTTTAGCACAAACTGGCTCACGAACATGATTTTAAAATATTAAAAAGTTGCATAATATAGCTTTAAAAAAAGCTTAAAACTCTGAAATAAAACTATTTGAAAACAAAAGAGGTTATCTAAGGTAAAAATATGTGGGATGAGATTTTTTCACAGTGGAATATCTTCTAATACACACTCACACAAGTCTGCCGTTTCTGATATTTTCTACATTTTGTATACCTGTCATAAGACCAAAAGAGAAACGTCATCACTAAATGATGTTCCACAACTTTAACAATGTTTCAATTGTAATCTGTGGTTATTTTTATAATCTATCAGCACACATTAAAAAGTCTGACTGTACAACTTCTTCACAAAAAGGAAATTAAATACTGACCTTTTACATGATTTTAATCATTACCAAATTAACTGATTGGTCTGTTTCTGTAAAAAGCATCTGTCCACAAACATAAAATCATTGAATCATATGCTGCATTCCTAGACTTACTTGTCTACGAGTGTCCTGATGACAGCCAGCGTGTCCAGCACCAGGCCATCCACGTTCTGCTTCTTCCGTCTGGGCTCATGAGGCCCTCGACCTCTGCGCGGCGGTCTGACTGGGTCTCTTGGCCGACTGCTTCTAGGCTCTCCAGCATCAACACCAACAGCCGTGCTGTGATCAACCCGTCTAGCTTGTCCTCGAGCTGCTCTCGACGACCCGTGATGATGATGGTGGTCCTCTAAGTCACTATCCTCTCGACACACGCAGCTGTTTCCCATTGTTCCAGGGCCGGAGACCACACCGGCAAGTGTCTCCCAGGATGGAGGAAGGGTGTTTGAGGAGAAGAAGTGCAGAACCTGTGCAAGGCTCCTGCAGGCACAGAAAGTAATCCAGGCAGCTACTATCATATCATTTGGAGAGCTTGGTTTGGGGGGATTTTTGTCCCTGTGGGCTGGGTGGGGTCTGTATAAATGATCATACTGTTTCCAAGCGAGGATTTGTTTTGGGAGTAACAATATCAGGCGAGTCAAACGGACCAATATGAGTCAGGTGATGCAAAAAGGAAAGCTGCAAGCATCATTAACAAAGCAGGATTTAGGCCGAGCTCTCATCCAGAACTCCCAAAGCTGTGAAAAGAAAACAAAACTGCCTGAGAATTAGCTGCAAATGTATCAGAGTAACATCAAATCACATCCGTCTGTCGCCACTAAACTGGCTGAAAGGATACGCCCAATGACATTAACATCAACACATGTAAAAGTGATCAGAAACAATGTTTGATCTTATCTATTTTTTTCCTGTTTTTGTTTAAATGTGTCCATCAGAATTGGACAGAAAAGTACATTTAGTTAAACATTTTAGGACAAGTATTATAGTATTATAATCTGTACTATAGTTTTGACAGCTTTAGTAACTCGTTACAACGAATATTGCGAATCACATCATTAAAAATAATAAATCGCCACTGTTATTTTGATGTTTACTTTTACTTACAAAGACTGGATTGTTTTTTTTTTTATTCCTGCCACAAAATGTCTTTGTTGTAAATGCACAATGAAATTATTTTCACGATGGTCCTCATCGGAAATTTTTATTGAAAAACTAGTTAGTTTGTCAAACTAATGTTAGATCTGTTTATGAAGACACAACTAGTGTTGACAAATGGCTTAAGAGTTAGCTTTAGCAAACTAGCCACCCACAAAGCATTGTAGCGGTTATCAAGAAAGCTCCCAAACACGCACATGTCTACCACTAATAAACAATTATTTCATATTAAAATAAAGAAATACTTACGATACTTCCTCTTGTAGTGCAACATTTAACAGCCGCTAATTTAAATTGAAGTACTTATCAAAACTAAGCTAACTGGGCTGTTGCGTTGTGTTGTAGCTAACTTGCTGTTAGCTCAGACAAAACAAGTGAGTAGTAACGGAGTAAACGCTGTGCTCAAACACCAGGGAAGTGCAAAGGTACATTTACACAACCCGTCTAAACACTGTAACGCACCTCTGCTGTGATATAAAGGGGCTGATTCATAGTTAACACGTCGTACACATTTTAATGACGCTGCTACAAAACTAGCCGCTTGCTAAGTTCCTTAGCTTTGGCAGCTGAAGGGTTGGTCATCATCAGCTGTGAGTGTGGAGGCGAGGCTGGGGGAGGAGAGAGGATGACTTGCTGAATAAAATAGGATTTTAGCATAAAAGGACAGATGTTCTTTTATTTTCATTGATGGGATTTATGTAACCTTTTCTTTTTTAAATGTGTTGATTTTCATTCAAACATAAATGTGTTCAAATCCATAAATGTGAGTAAAAAAAAAAAACCTCTAATTTATTTGTTAAGAAAGTCAGTTTCCTCTCCCAGTTATTTATATTGGTTGTTTTGTCATGAGTTGACTCACTTGTTCGTTCATTGAGTTTAAGAGCCTTTTTGAGCCTGACAGGTCAAGTGGCTTTAAAAATGAAAAATAACAATTATAAATTGTTAAATACAGCATGAAAATTAGGAGAAAACTGTTCACAGAAATACATCTAGTCTTTAAACCAACATAGGAAGGAACATGATAAAATCGCTTCTGTCAGTGTGGCCAAGGGCAGCTGTGGCTACATTGTAGCTCATCACCACCAGTGAATGAATGTGTGAGTGAATGGATGAATGATTCACTGTAATGTAAAACCCTTTGGAGTCCTCTGATTCTGAAAGGAGCTATACAAGTGCAGGTCATTCATCATTTATCACATAAAAATTATATGAACAGAGCAAAGAATACAAGAGGAGATACAACACAAATTGAGGTTGAAGAATTCAGTTTAATAAACTCAATCTCTACGTAAGCCAATGAAGAATGAGTTTACATAGGTAAAAGAAAAGCTGCATAGATTAAAGCATCCAATTTTTTTTTATTTGAGACATTTTAATGAAGTCAAGCATGAATTTAAAGGGTGTAATGTAAACTGGGACAGTCATGCACCCTGCTTCGGTCAAGGGCCGTATTCAGAGAATTGTCTCGGTACATCCCTCCTCGGCTCTGTTCCTTAGTAAATCTGTGAGACTTTGGGTGGTAGGAGTGAGGTGAGCTCTCGGGGGTCGGAGGGAAACTGCCATAGGCACTTGAAGTCGTCCTGTATAGGATCCTTCCAATGTTTGGGTTTGCTGCTGATTTCCTGCTTGCAGAGTTGGTCATGGAGGAAACAGCTGGGTTTCCAGGGCTGGTGCATGGTTCTGTGTTTTCTGTCTGCTGCTCTTGAGACAAGGACATCACTGGAGTGTCTATAAAGCAAAATAAAAATTTACAAGACTCAACCCCCTACAGGACCAATCCTGTTGTGTCTGAAGTCAACTTCATTAATAACAAACAAATATAAATATACAGATATTTGCTTAGAAAAAGTACAAAATTATAAATATACTACTTGCATTGTTATTAGAGCTTTAGAGGTTGTTTGGAAAAAATGTTATTCAGAGAGACACACAGAGAGATCTGGTTAAATAAAGGTTAAATAAAAAAAGGTTAAATAAAAAAATAAAATGAGAGAGAGAGAGAGAGAGAGAGAGAGAGAGAGAGAGAGAGAGAGAGAGAGAGAGAGAGAGAGAGAGAGAGAGAGAGAGATGCTAAAGAAGTTTAGCTAACATTTCCTGTTTCTGTAGTCGGAGAGGGATTTTTTACATGATTACAGACTAAATACATAACTAGATGCGTCTGGGGCATATTCATGTATTCGCTGAGTACATTATTAAATTATTTACCTTAAAATACAGCAAAAATATCCGCGTTGTTTTGAAATATGCCACGCTAGCTCTTCCGTGGGTCGAGAAAAACGATGCGTCTGGTTGCTATAGAAACCACGTTGATGAAGGAAATTAAATCGTTCATTTTTTGTATAGTTTACTTTTTACTTTTATAACTGAGTGGTTTCTTAATAAACAATAACATTGAATACATTAGACTCAATAAAAGTGTTCGTCAAAATATATAAACTTGTTGACAAAGGCAATTTGTGTCAAAATTCAGAAACTGTACCTATTTCCCACTGCACCTGAAGGTATCATTAGTGTCGTCATAATCAAGCGTCGACGCTACGTTTAAATTAGGCGTCTCTGTTTACTGTGAGCTCGGACCTGCTTTTGCAGCTTCTCCTCAAAGTGTATTTTATCTAAATTATTTACCGCTGCTCTCGTATTTTTATTTTGAGGAACTTCATCTTTCTCGGGGAAGTTGAGTGGATTTTTGTTGAGAGCAATTTCAGCTGCTGAACCTGAAATGGACAGTGAAATTCAACGAGACGGTAGAGTCCTGGATCTGACTGATGATGCCTGGAGAGAAGACAAACTACCGTATGAGGATGTGACCATCCCCTTGGTAAAAAAAATAAAATTAAACTTTAAATGTGTTTACATTAAAATGAAGAATGTTGCAACAAATGGTAACGTGTCCCTCAAATGACCGCTGTTTACGTCTCATCATGTGAAAGTCAATAATGTCACAATAGGAGCTATAGTTTCTTTGGTGTCAGCACGGACGTTTAAGGGGCAAACACTCAAAGTTGTTTATTTATTTTTTTCAGACTTTAGTAACAACTTTGACAATAATACAAAATCCAGTAGAGAATTCAATACAATGTCAAATTAGAAGTGAGAAATTAGAACAGAAGCTCAAATTTACACTAATAACATCTTTTGTAAAAGTTTAGTTATTTCCCTTTTCCTTTCCTTCTTCCTTTTCAAGCTAATCCTGAATCTTAAAAATAATCATTTGTTAATTATAGTTCTTTAAGATAAACCAGACGCCCCCCAGAAAATAATAATAATAAAAAATCTGTACAGGCAGGTCACATTTGCTCCTTTTTCAAAGAGTTAATAATTATCCACTTTTTTGTTGTTCTCACACAGAGTGAGCTTCCAGAGGCGGAGCAGGACAACGGAGGATCCACAGAGTCGGTGAAGGAGCAGGAGATGAAGTGGACAGACCTCGCCCTACAGAGTCTGCATGAAAACACACCAAGTTCTGGAAGCTGAAGTTCTCATCAGGAATAAAAAATTAGAAATGAAAAAGGTGGACATTGACAAATAATTCATTTCACACAAGTGATGCAATTTATTTAAATCTTAAAAGATTATTTTTTAAAGCTGATTTGAGTTGTGTTTTAATGGAAAATAGGAAAATTTTACGTCTAAATGACTCATTTTAATCCACATGATGGACATTACATTTGTGTTAAAAGGCTTAAATAAATATCCTGTCATTTCAACTTGCTTGTTGTTTATCATCTATGACATTAAGCTTGTTTGCTTTTACAAGTCTGAAACAGTCAGATGAATATAGTCTTGAACTTGAATATATTCAGAAGCCACATATCAGACATGTTCATGACAGGTTTAATTTCTTTAGTATTGTTTAAGACTTCAAATTCCTCTTGAAACAGCTTAAAACTTGTCCAGTTCAGGGCTGCGATGACATGAAGAATCCCTCAAAGTCACCTAACTGCAGTAAAAGTGCTTGTTGATTTGTGACCACCAGATGTTGCTGTAGGGCATTAGAAGGGTTTGTTCTGGTCAAGATAAACATCTTCAAGTTTTTAAATAATAAAGAATGCCATGGAATGAAAATGTATAAATTTCTTATATATATATATAATCTTACATATTTTGAGCAATTCATTCTTATGAGTCTACAGGCTGCAAGTAAACTACCTTACTTTTAAAACAGTTTAAAATTTAAGCACGAGAAATAAAAAAATGGTAATAATTTAACTTTTTCAGTCTTCTAAACAAATTAAAGTGATATTTTCCACTGGTGTGTTCAGAACGTATAAAACTGTATCTTGTGAGCAGATCAGGTTATGACAGATAGCAAAACTAAAGTAAAATTTTTCAATGAGAAATTGCACTAAATGATTCTTCAGCATAATTCTGTACACAGCCTGGAGCTCTTGAATGTCACGTTGCAGAAAATGCAACATATAGTAGGGTATTTACTGTCAGTGTTTAAAGTAAACAATACCCCATACAAATAAAAATATGTGTCCACTAACTTTCAGATTATTGCAGGATGATTTAGTCTGATAAATGACCTTTTTGCTTCCTGTTTTATTCTATTATTGTATCATAATTCAGCAGTGGTGCTAAGTGGGTGGCAGTTTTATCATCAATTATGTTGATCTTCTACCACATCCAAAGCACAGAATTCTCATCATCAGATGACTTTCAGATGGCACCACTTGAATAAATGAAAGAATATCAAAAGAAAATTATAAATTTTGTTCACTTTTCTCCTGATCGAGTCACAAATGAAGCTTAGGTGTCAAATAATTTCTTGCCACTAAATCAAACATGATTCCAGAAAACAGAAGTTCACCAATTTCAAATCATTTTTGGTATAGATGTTGTCTTAGTTCTCATGAAAAGGTGTCCCTCATTACTTGTTGCTTGTGACACTCTGTGGGTTTACATTCATCACACTCAGCTCATTTCTGGGAAATGTCCAGAAAATACATGATTAGGAAAATTGTGCATCCGGTGGCGGGTGCAAAAAGTCTTATTCACGACAGATTGTTATTTAAATAACTGATTATTATAATCACTAAAACTAAAATATCAAGATGACACTGGAGTTTATAGTCGCTTTAATAAAATTTAAGTTGTACTTGTGACGTTTCCTGACTAACAGGTTCATAACAGGTCAGTAGTTTTTCTACTTTTTCATATTTACGGTTTAGAGCACACTGGCTTACATAACACAAATTAGACTAACTAATAAAACAACAATTCTCTGTTCCCGGTGTGCTTTCATGTGCATTCCCATGCCCTTTGCGCTCGTCTCCTTCTTGTTGTTTATTTTCCCACAGCACACGGTACGTGAACGCAGCATATTACAATGACTTGTTTGCTCACGAGCGCTGCCGAGTGCAGAGCGCGAGGGAGATGCAGACAGTACCGTGTGCACAGGTCTGATTGTCACAAAATATTTTACTTTTATCTGAGTTTAAATTAGGTTTATCGTAAACTGTTAATATCAATATAAATTTACAGTTAATATAATTTTAGGCTATTTTTATTTATTATTTTTATTTATATTTACTTTCGTAAAAAACGTATTTAATTTCCTTTTATATACTTTTACTAAATTGCAAAATACAAAGTGGCAGTTTGTAGAATTTGGACTAAAGAACATATCGCATCTTATTTGTAACACCTATCAAAGCAAATATATTTGAAAAATTCTTATTTTTTCACCTCAAGTGTAACACAAGACTTAGCGACAGACTGAAAACACGTATAATAAGATACATATGTTTTGTTTTACACTATCTGTTCATTTTCTTGATTCACACTGAATTACTATTATTAAACCCTGAAAATCATGTCTCCCCTTGTTAATAAGTTTACATTTTTTATTTATTTTATCTTTTGGCACAATATATGAACTTTATTAACAGACACAATGTTCCAATATAAAATAAGATAAAACACATAAAAGATAACTGAGATAAAAAGTATCATAAATTACATTTAAGATAGGCTGTGTGTGTGTGTGTGTGTGTGTGTGTGTGTGTGTGTGTGTGTGTGCGTGTGTGAGACCAAGTTAAACATTTTTCTATAATCTGTCATTTATTTTGAGGACTTGTTAAAGTGGGACACGGTGATCTTACATAATAATGAAACAACAAGTTTTCCTCAATGGGAAATTCTCTGTTCCCGCTGCTGCAGGTTAACCAAGTCGTGTGCAAAAACCTCTTAGTAATCATTGCTTATGAGCCTGCGTGCACAACGTGACATGCGCGTTTTGCACCCGGTTCTCTCGTTGGCTGGACGCTATAAAAGATCCGCCTCTTTACGGTCATCACAACACGCCACCTTCAGAGAGAAGACAGCCGACCTTCAATTCCTGACAAACAAAATAACCAACAAACCAGCAACGGAAAAAATGGATCCTTGCGAGTGTGCTAAGAGTGAGTTGCCTGTTCTTTTTATTTTTTATTTATTTTGAGTTTTAACTGATATTAAATGGATTGTGCTTCTGTTTTCAGCTGGAAAATGCAAATGTGAAGGAAACTGCAAATGTGCCAACTGCTCCTGCACATCATGCAAAAAGAGTAAGTTGATTTTCTTCAAACACAATTTTTTTTGTACTAAACTTTTGACCTGGTATACTTCACTCAATAATTGCTGCACAAGTGGTTTTAATTTAATTGAAGCTGCATTTTTATCTTCATGCTAATCTGGTGTAATATTTTTCAATCCACCTTAAATTGTTCTACATCAGTGGTGTCCAACCGTGGTCCTTGAGGCCCCCTTATTGCCATTTTAATCTGGGTGATTTTACCATGAGTGCAGAGCTTGCATTTTCAGAGGTAATTCAACCATTTGATCAGGTGTTTGAGCAGGTAAATGACTAAAACATGCTGGATAGTCTTCAAGGACCAGGGTTGACATCCCTTATTGAAATTATATCAACTTTATGATTTCTGCTGCCTCCTACTAACTGATTTCTCCTCTTTGCAGGCTGCTGCTCCTGCTGCCCATCCGGCTGCAGTAAGTGCGCCTCTGGCTGTGTGTGCAAAGGGGAGACCTGTGACAAGACTTGCTGCCAATAGGGAGACTGCCATCCATCCCTTTCCCTCCCTGTTTGCCCTTAACATTGATTTTGCATGCATCAGTCTAGAAAATGCATACTTTGTACTTGAAATAAACAAACATGATTCCTAATTTTGAGTGACTTGAATCTTTTGAGGGATGTTGGGGTGAGCTAAGTTGGTTGGGGAAAGCTGTAATGTGGCCAGTTGGCCTAAATGTCTCTAATGAGGGTAAAGCTGAAACTGATGTATTTAAAGAGGATGCAATTTGAGTGAAATTGGGCTAGCCTGGCTGCCCCAGCTGCCATTTCTCATTGAGTTTGGCTAGGTTAGCTGAATGGTTAGTGGAATCTGAACTGGATGGGGAAAATTTTGGTTAAAATGACAAAGTGGTGAATACATTTCCTTGAATTTTAGTCTTTACATGCCATTGTTTACAAAGTCAGGGATGAGTTTAAAAGAAAATATGCTAACTTATCTTATTTATGAACCTTGTAAGATGGGGATGTCCCCAGCATGTTTTTAGATGCCAACACCTGATCAGTGGGTGAACAAAATGCTCAAATAGGGCTTAATTATATAAGTAATTCAATCACTGGGGCAGGTAATTTAAAATATGCTGGAGATCTCAAGGACCAGAGTACGGCACCTTTGGTAATGGCTTTAAAGTCCACTTTTGTGTCAATGTTTTCACCCCTCTGGTTGATGGGGCTAGTAATAAAGCTGAAATCAGATTTAAAATGTAAACGTTTAAGAATTATCACCAGGAAAATGGATACTAGTTGTGTAGCACTAATTGAACCTTTGCGGAACAAGAAAAAGAACCGGGTTTCCGTTCGGAACTCTAATAGTGACGTACACCGGAAGTGGTGCGCTGTTTCTCCGTCTAGAAATGTTCCTACTTTTGGTCTAATTTCTGTCGTCGCGGCATTTATTTTACAACATTTGACCAAAGTCTACTGCTCTTAAAGAAGCTTAAAGAATCAAGACATGCCCAAGGTCGTGTCTAGAAGCGTGGTGTGTTCGGACACCAGGGACAGGGAAGAGTACGACGACGGAGAAAAGCCTCTTCATGTCTACTACTGCCTGTGCGGCCAGATGGTTCTGGTTCTGGACTGCCAGCTGGAGAAGTTACCCATGAGGCCCAGGGACCGGGCCAGGGTGATCGATGCGGCCAAACACGCTCATAAGTTCTGTAACGTGGAGGTGGACGAAAACGCGTACATCAAGAGAGCCGAGGGCATCGAGAGACAGTACCGCAAGAAGTGCGGCAAATGCGGGCTTCTGCTCTTCTATCAGCACCAGGACAAGAACAACCAGGCCACCTTCATCGTGGACGGAGCTGTGGTCAAGTTCGGACAGGGCTTCGGTAACACCAGCGTGTACAACCAGAAGCAGCCGGAGGCTCCAAAGAAGGTCCGTGTGATGATGACCAAGAGGACCAAAGACATGGGCAAGTTCAGCTCCGTCACTGTCTCCACCATAGATGAAGAGGAGGAGGAGATCGAGGCCAGGGAGGTGGCCGACTCGTACGCCCAAAACGCAAAGGTGATTGAGAAGCAGCTGGAGAGGAAGGGCATGAGTAAGAGGAGGCTGCAGGAGCTGGCAGAGCTGGAGGCCAAGAAGGCAAAGATGAAGGGCACGCTGATTGATAACCAGTTCAAATAGACTTCTCTCTCCTTCACCTGCTGTCATTGGACAATTTGTGGATTTAAATAAGTGGACTAAAATATGTGGACTCAAGTGAGGATGTGTGTGTGTTCTGATTAAAACGTCTTTAAGCAATGTGGCAGATGTTTAAGCCAATCTGTTAAAGTTTCTACACAAATTAAAGCTCATTTAAACATTTTGGTTATTCTGTAAAGACTTGGTCTGGTTTGAAATTGCAATTATAAAGGTTTTGATTATTTTTCAATTAAGGCATGCTTATATTTAATCTTCTCAATGCTTCAGTTCTTTATTGTCCCACATGCAGATATTTGGTGCACAGCAGCAATCAAAGATAGTCAAGGCAAAATCCACACAAAGTGTAGTGCCAAAGTGTAGTGCCATCATAAAAAACATCATAAAAAACAGTGCAATCAATAAAAATATATAAAAACAATACAAGCAACTAAAACAATAGTGTAGCCTCACGTGGAATCGAAAGCTGGTGAATAAAAATACCACAAGGACTTAAAGTATAACTACATAATGGGAAGTCAAATCTTATGAAGATGCATAAAACGTCTTAGATGGGCATTCAGATGTGATTTTTAAACACCCCCCCCCCCCCCCATTTTAATTGTAAGTCGTTTTTCCAAGATGCTGTCTCATTTGCAGTCTTGTATTTTTATTAATTTTGTTTATACACTGCTCACAAAAATTAAAGGAACCCTTTAAAGAAACATTAGATACATCAGATCTCAATATGAAGTTGGATATCTATACAAATAACGACAGGGGAATGTCTTAGGAACAAAAGGATGCCAAGTCTTTTAATGGAAATAAAAGTTGTCAGCCTACTGAGGGCTCAATTGTGTAGACACCCTAAAATCAGAGTGAAATGAAGATGTGGCAGGCTAGTCCATTATTTCAAAAACTTAATTTCTGCAACTCAAAATGCTTTTCAGTATCTTGTGTGGCCCCCACGAGCTTGTGTGCATGCTTGACAACGTCGGGGCATGCTCCTAATGAGACAACGGATGGTATCTTGTAGCATTTCCTCCCAGATCTGTGTGAGGGCATCCCTGAGCTCTTGTACAGTCTGAGGAGCAACCTGGCGCCGCCTAATGGACCCAAACATAATTTCCCACAGATGTTCTGTTGGGTTTAAGTCAGGGGATGGTGAAGGCCATTCAATTGTTTCAATTCCTTCATCCTCCAGGTACTGCCTGCATACTCTTGCCACATGAGGCCGGGCATTGTCGTGCATTAGGAGAAAACCAGGACCTACTGCATCAGCGTAGGGTCTGACAAAGGGTTCAAGGATTTCATCTGGATACCTTATGGCAGTCAGAGCACCATTTCCTAGGCAGTAGAGGTCTGTGCGTCCCTCCATGGATATGCCTCCCCAGACCATCACTGACCCACCACCAAACCTGTCATGTTGAACGACGTTGCAGGCAGCATAACGTTCTCCTTGTCTTCTCCAGACTCTTTCACGTCTATCACAGGTGCTCAGGGTGAACCTGCTCTCGTCTGTAAAAAGTACAGGGCGCCAGTGGCGGACTTGCCAATTCTGGTGTTCTTGAGCAAATGCCAGTCGAGCTCTACGGTGCTGGGCAGTGAGCACAGGGCCCACTACAGGACGTCGGGCCCTCAGGCCATCTTCATGAAGTCTGTTCCTGATTGTTTGGGTAGAGACATTCACACCAGTGGCCCTCTGGAGGTCATTCTGTAGGGCACGAGCAGTGCTCAGCCTGTTCCGCCTTGCACAAAGGAGCAGGTATCGGTCCTGCTGATGGGTTGTGGACCTTCTACGGCCCTGTCCAGCTCTCCGAGAATAACCGCCAGTCTCCTGAAATCTCCTCCATGTTCTGGAGATTGTGCTGGGAGACACATTAAACCTTCTTGCTGCAGCACGTGTGGATGTGCCATCCTGGAGAAGTTGGACAACCTGTGCAACTTCTGTAGGGTTAAGGAATCGCCTCATGCTGCCAGTAGAGATAATTACTCAAGCCAAAACTAGCACGAGTGGAAAACCAGCCAAAAAAGATCAAGAGGGAGAAACTTGAAATGACCTCCACATGTTAAACCAGTCCTGTTTTGAGGGTTTTGTAATTGTTGCCACTTTAGTGCACCTGTCGTTAAGTCCATGAACACCAATACAGCTGAAAGTGATTAACAATGCCCTCAGCTGCTTCATCAACCAGAAAATTATCAGACAGGTTTAATTGATTTCATGCCAGGCCCAATAAAAAAAGTGTTCCTTTAATTTTTGTGAGCAGTGTATATATGGTGTGTATTTTTGTTATAAACCACATAACTGGAGAAAAAAACCCTGTTATGGATATAAATATTTAATGTAAAACATCAGTTAATTATTTAGAAATCCTAAATCCAACTAATGCAACTAATGTCTTCAAAAATAGTTTGCACCAGCACAAATTCAGGTAGTCTGATGATTTAATAGCAGAATGTATTTATTGAGGAGTATTAGAACTATTGAAAAAGTTATTTTTCTAAGTCCAATTTTCGAGTCATAAAATTGAATGATTTTAAAGTATTACACTTTACGAATCTCAGCTCTTTTGACAACCATGATTTAAAAAATTCTGATTAAAAATGGATAATGAAAAAGTAGCACGTTAAATAGTGGTTGAACTTAAGCTTTTATTGTAAGTCACTAATAAAAAGGATGATTTAGAACAACAATGTGTGCCAGGAAAAATCACAACTTTGCCACAAGATGTCAGATAAAAAGGGCTTTCCTGTTTCTCTGGTTTATATTTTTAAAATAGCATCAATGTGTGAAGGGAGCAATAACTTCTGAGAAAAAACAATTAATAGACACAATTTAGTTTTAAAATATGAAAAGCTCATTTATGAATAGCTATGCTTTATATTAGTTAAAGGATGACATGTTGAGCTAAGTTTATAATAAAGAATAAATAAAATAAAAAATATGGAAATTAAAAAAAAAACATCTTCTGTGGCATGTTCTTCCACTCTTGTTTCAAATATGCTAAAATTTTAATTCCAAAATAATTTTGCGCCACTGGAAATAGTTCACTGACGTGCAATAAACAGCAACTTATGAGGCTCGTGGAACAACAAAATAAGCAGGTTTGTATGAAGATATTTGTTTTGTCACAAAAAGTCACGCAGTTGTGCATCCCTTTCCATGTGCCCATAGTCTCTGTGTCACATAACAGTCTCACAAACTGTTATATAATGAAGTAGCGCTGGGGTTTATGCCCCACATGACCAGATCACTGCAGGAATTCATCACCCATCTGGTCTTTGTGATTCACGCTTCAGTGTTTTTGTTTTCTCACAAAGAGAGCTGACAAACTCCAAACAGAAAATATCATTCCACTGCCTCACATTAGGGTTAGGGTTAAATATTATTAAAAGTAAAATTTTCAAGCATTTTTATTTAACTATTTTATTTATTTCATGTGAGGCAATGGTGCTACCAATGTATGCTACCTACTGAGGCCTGTATATCATCACAAATCAGATATGATGTATTTTATTCTCAGAGTAAGGACTTCTCAGTGCTTCTGATAATTTTTATATGAATTTTATTTAAAGCAATGCAGGGATACAAATATACGCACAACGAACAAATGTGTACACCAATAAAGATGTTCTGAGGCAGAAAATAAAAAAGATGCACATGAAAATAAAGGGAGCTTTTGGATTTCCCAAGTACCCTGAAGGAGACGTGACGACAGACGCATGCGCACCATGATACATTCTGAATTGACCAATCACCGTCGACTTCTGAAATACCGGGGCTACTTTCTACGGACTACGCTTTCATGTGAACCAAACTAACTAAAAGCACATTCATTCACTTACCTGAGGCGAACAGGTTGGACTTTAATTTCGCCCATCTTAAAACAGAGGTATAATAACTGTCTACATACAGCTGTTGAAAAATAAGACATTTTAAATGAAGTCGAAACATGTGCGAGCGTTAGCATCTTAGCCTGCTGGCTAAACGTTGAGCGTCGTCGGTTCATTGTAACTAGGCTATGTTGTAGCATGTTAACAAGGTTTTGGAAAGTCTGGTACGAGTTTTAACACGTGGTTTAAACATTTCTTAAGCAGTTCCAGTGTTTGAACTTATCTATCGAACGGTATTCTGTTGATGTCTGTAAAGACTGATTTCTCAACTCGTCAAGCACATCATGCGCGCGCTGCAACTGTTTAGCTGTCAGTGTTTACGTCTCAAGACTTTTCCCCATGACATATTTTTAGAATATAAAACATATTTTCTTTACTTATTGAATACTTTTATTGATGTCACGTTTTTTTACGTTGGTAGATAAATAGTAAAACTCGTGTCCAGTTAGAAAGCTAATTTCTCACTGCCAAAAAGGGAATATGATCATTTGCCAGATCTGATACTTGTTCTGTTTGTTATAACTCCAGGCAGAACAAAGAATTATAGGTTAGACGATCCAGTTTTTGAAAGTAGTCTTTCTACGTCTTTAGTTATGCTGTATCTGTAAAATGTTGGTGCAAACACAGGTTATACGTGTTCTTATTAATCCAAAAGTCTGCAGGTCAAAGAGGAGGTTTTATCCATGCATCCAATAATGCAATATAAACATTTATAATGTGATTATAGAAGAGCACTCTTTAACTAAAGTGAACATTGATTTCTTTGGGCTACGACCTGATGCATCCGAGATGAATCACCAAACTGTAAAATAGACTTTATGTTTTGGGGTTCTGTTTTATAGATTAAGGAGTTTTAAATTATTGTGATAGCAGTAATGTACTGTTTGATTACGGATCATCGTACGTTACCTTCAAGCAGTTTTTGCAGGAATAATCAATGTATTATCCAACTAGTCATAGCAAATCTTCACTGTCTGCACTGGTATCATTACTGAAAAAGTTGTTGGAGAGCCGTCATGTCATCTGTTGTCCTTAACTCCAATACAAAATCTGTACAGTGTAAAATCACAACATATTTTTGATGATATTCCATTTTTTAAATGCATTTTAAGCAAATTAACAATAAGAAAATATTGTATAATTTTAAGTAGACTTTCTTACTGCACAAATCCAGACCCACAGAACACTTACCACAGAGAACTGTTCACATTTCTTTGTTTTCATTACACGTAAATCACATTTATACACTTCCTCTCTACCTATTAAGCATCATGGATGCAGAAGGTTTTGGAGAGCTTTTGCAGCAGGCAGAACAGTTGGCTGCAGAAACAGAAGCTGTGTCTGAACTGCCACATGTGGAAAGGAACCTTCAGGAGATCCAACAGGCTGGGGAAAGACTTCGATCCCGCACCTTAACCCGCACCTCCCAAGATGCTGCAGATGTGAAAGCGTAAGCAATCTTTGTGACTATTGCAAACCCTATTTTTTTTCAGGTTATAATTCTTAGGCATGACGTTCATTTGGGATAATACTTTTCCTACCATCCTAGCCTGCCATCTAGTGGCGTCAATGTAAAATGACTTCTCTCTGCCAGGTAAAACCTCTCCAACCTTTTGTTTTTGTAACAGGTCCATCCTCCTTGGTTCCAGAGGTTTAGACATCTTCCACATTTCACAAAGACTGGAAACTCTGAGTGCTGCCACCACCTTTGAGCCCCTGGAACCAGTCAAGGACACTGACATACAGGTATGAATGAAATGAGAAACCTTGGATCCTGACAGCTGCT
Source organism: Aphyosemion australe (assembly GCA_006937985.1). Taxonomy (NCBI): domain Eukaryota; kingdom Metazoa; phylum Chordata; class Actinopteri; order Cyprinodontiformes; family Nothobranchiidae; genus Aphyosemion; species Aphyosemion australe. Next base: position 322,078 of record SSNS01000457.1, on the reverse strand, counting down.
AGCAAGTCTCTAATGCATCAGATGTTTTATTAGTGCAAGGCTCACGTAAGATGAATAAGAGAAACTTCTAATGGCCTAATGGATGCGTGTGCCAAGCCTATTCAAACATCCTCAAGAGGACGTAAGGCTGCTGTTGCTGCCAAATGTTTTCTAACCCATTGCTTATATTATTCCCTTGACATCAGTGGAATATGAGCCTCAGTAAGATTCTGTGCTGTGACACAGTGAGGCTATCAGGAAGGTTGATGTTACAGGGCTCATAACAAATACTGTGAAACTAGATAATTGTGATGAATTCAGCCTCTTATCAGAGAAAAGTGAAAAGAAAAAACATTTTAAATTCTGAGCTCAATGTTAGCTTTTGGGTTTTAGCCTGGCAAGCCATCCTATGTATGTTAATATAGTCTAGCTACGACCCATAGAGAGAGCTCAGTCATGGGGCGGGATCTTTCAGACTATCTCTGCATGCTATTGGTCATTAAACAACGTGACGTACTCACCGCTATGGATGTCAGTCAGTGGGGTTACTGTCTGTCTAGATTTCTAGACTACTAGGATTTATAATTCTTTCCCAGATTGCTTTTCCTTTTTGAAATCTCACGATCTTAATCAGTGTAGAATTTTCCGTTTGTCTGAAATCAAGTTATGATGCTATTATATACAAAATCACGGGAGAAATAATAATTGCCCCGTAGATATATTTACTATCAGTGGAACCTCAGCTGTAATAAAAACTAATGCAGTTGGTTCTGTGTGATGTGACTGAAGTGTGGAAAGTGTTCTGATGTTTGCCTTTTTCTCAAAAAATGTTTTAATCACAGCTTTGATTCTCATTTACTCGTCTAGCGCCTTTTTATTTAGACCTGTTTCCTTTTTTCCTTATGTTGCTTTTTTCCCTAAACACTTACTCCTCAGTCTAATGGAGATGTGTCTGGTTCTTCTTGGTCAGCCGGATGTAGTGCTGGCCTGGGTGGGTTTGACGAGCTGACTGGAAGAGCACTTAGCTTTTGACAGCGTATTGGTGAACACACACTTTGTCTCCACCACCCTCCCACTGCTGTTTGTTTTCCAGTGTTCACACAGAGAGACGATGATGTTTTACAAAGTTTCATATGCATATAAAATGGAAACCTTACAGTCACAACTACAGCTCAGTGTTATTGTTTTAGCCAAGTCTCCATTGTCTCCATTTAATTAGCAATGTTCTTGTTATCAAAAACATAATAATAATCACATTTATACACTTCCTCTCTACCTATTAAGCATCATGGATGCAGAAGGTTTTGGAGAGCTTTTGCAGCAGGCAGAACAGTTGGCTGCAGAAACAGAAGCTGTGTCTGAACTGCCACATGTGGAAAGGAACCTTCAGGAGATCCAACAGGCTGGGGAAAGACTTCGATCCCGCACCTTAACCCGCACCTCCCAAGATGCTGCAGATGTGAAAGCGTAAGCAATCTTTGTGACTATTGCAAACCCTATTTTTTTCCAGGTTATAATTCTTAGGCATGACGTTCATTTGGGATAATACTTTTCCTACCATCCTAGCCTGCCATCTAGTGGCGTCAATGTAAAATGACTTCTCTCTGCCAGGTAAAACCTCTCCAACCTTTTGTTTTTGTAACAGGTCCATCCTCCTTGGTTCCAGAGGTTTAGACATCTTCCACATTTCACAAAGACTGGAAACTCTGAGTGCTGCCACCACCTTTGAGCCCCTGGAACCAGTCAAGGACACTGACATACAGGTATGAATGAAATGAGAAACCTTGGATCCTGACAGCTGCTAGCAAGTCTCTAATGCATCAGATGTTTTATTAGTGCAAGGCTCACGTAAGATGAATAAGAGAAACTTCTAATGGCCTAATGGATGTGTGTGCCAAGCCTATTCAAACATCCCCAAGAGGACGTAAGGCTGCTGTTGCTGCCAAATGTTTTCTAACCCATTGCTTATATTATTCCCTTGACATCAGTGGAATATGAGCCTCAGTAAGATTCTGTGCTGTGACACAGTGAGGCTATCAGGAAGGTTGATGTTACAGGGCTCATAACAAATACTGTGAAACTAGATAATTGTGATGAATTCAGCCTCTTATCAGAGAAAAGTGAAAAGAAAAAACATTTTAAATTCTGAGCTCAATGTTAGCTTTTGGGTTTTAGCCTGGCAAGCCATCCTATGTATGTTAATATAGTCTAGCTACGACCCATAGAGAGAGCTCAGTCATGGGGCGGGATCTTTCAGACTATCTCTGCATGCTATTGGTCATTAAACAACGTGACGTACTTACCGCTATGGATGTCAGTCAGTGGGGTAGTCGACCATACACTGTCAAAGAAGATGCAAATACATCCTTTTTCTAAATAAAGGACTTAAGTACCTCTATCTGCTCTTGACTCAAAGAAAAGCCCAAGTCTGGATAGTCCAAAATTGATACCTAAGCCGTTTCAAACAAGCCGCCGCCATCTTTGTTGTTTTGCTCAGTTGCAGTAACATCCCGCCCACCAAACCTATAGAGCGCTGTGATTGGCCAGACACAAGGCTGTTTGGGCCTGCTGAGGCTCCAATGGAGCGTGTTTAGACAGACCTGCAAGTCAAAATCATTTTGCTTCTGTTACTGTCTGTCTAGATTTCTAGACTACTAGGATTTATAATTCATTCCCAGATTGCTTTTCCTTTTTGAAATCTCACGATCTTAATCAGTGTAGAATTTTCCGTTTGTCTGAAATCAAGTTATGATGCTATCATATACAAAATCACAGGAGAAATAATAATTGCCCCGTAGATATTTTTACTATCAGTGGAACCTCAGCTGTAATAAAAACTAATGCAGTTGGTTCTGTGTGATGTGACTGAAGTGTGGAAAGTGTTCTGATGTTTGCCTTTTTCTCAAAAAATGTTTTAATCACAGCTTTGATTCTCATTTACTCGTCTAGCGCCTTTTTATTTAGACCTGTTTCCTTTTTTCCTTATGTTGCTTTTTTCCCTAAACACTTACTCCTCAGTCTAATGGAGATGTGTCTGGTTCTTCTTGGTCAGCCGGATGTAGTGCTGGCCTGGGTGGGTTTGACGAGCTGACTGGAAGAGCACTTAGCTTTTGACAGCGTATTGGTGAACACACACTTTGTCTCCACCACCCTCCCACTGCTGTTTGTTTTCCAGTGTTCACACAGAGAGACGATGATGTTTTACAAAGTTTCATATGCATATAAAATGGAAACCTTACAGTCACAACTACAGCTCAGTGTTATTGTTTTAGCCAAGTCTCCATTGTCTCCATTTAATTAGCAATGTTCTTGTTATCAAAAACATAATAATAATCACATTTTGTAAGTTAGTTCAGTAGTCTAAACTTAAAATTGATATTTATGCAATATCAGTTTTTCATTTATTTTCTAAGTCCATTACCTTTCTCATGTGTATTGGGTAAAAATGATAATTCACTTTCCCTTCTGCCAAACGGACACTTTGTCTTCACTCTCGATTCAATCTGATTGAACATCCATCCATCCATCCATCCATCCATCCATCCATCCATCCATTCATTCAACCCATTAAATCCATTTTAGGGCCGGTGCTGTAGCACAGGAAGCAAAGAAAGCCCCGGCTACTTTGTCTCCTGTAATTTTCTCCCTAGCAGGGGATGATATCCCTTTCAGCCAGTCCAAGATTGAACTCGGGGTTGCAACACAGCATGCTGCACCCGGGAAATCTCTTAAAGGAAGTGTTCACACTTTTCTCCTTTTGATGATGAGTTGCTGCAGGTTTCCATCAAGCTCCCAAAATTCCCAGACTGAGTAAGCATGACTCTTGTGTGCAGAAATCTCATTTTAGCCACTTCTGTCTTGTTAATTTGGTCATTTTAAGTTCATGGCTTAAAGCCACATGGACAAAATGATGAATCAGGTTTATTTCTACTACTTGCACACAGGACATGGCTACATGTTGCAACTCGTCTGCATCTTTCGAACCCCATGCAAAGTGAGGATTTTGGGTAATTGAAGAGAGTTCAACTTGGTGGCTTAACTTTAGGTTGTACATTAATCAAATTAGTATTTCAATTTCAGACCCAAATCATCACAAAACCTAAAGAAATATTAATATTAAGCTGATTTTGTCACATTCTAGTCTGAGTTCATGCTCATATTATGTCTTGCCTTCTAAATGAGACACACTTCCACCCATTTTCAGAGGCTAAACTGGAGGAATCTTGTTTTAAAAAGTCAAATAAAGAAAACTAAAGACACTCCCCTCTTGTTTGGACCTCCTGATCTCCATGCCAGATGCCTTTCTCACTGCGGCCACTGGAAACAGGATTTGAGGCTAAAGACTGTCAACGAAATTTGATACGGACACATAAGAAGTCCGACTTAATGCTGAGCATGCAAACACAACTCTCACATTTATAACAGAGTTCCTGACGGCACACAGAAGGGGCTGCCGTTCTCACTAAAGCCTGATATGTATGAAACAAAGCTCTCCCGTGTCTACAGAGCACCAGGTTTGACCGTTGCTGTTGGAAATATTTGTTTATATTCAAATGCTTTTCCAAAAAGGAGCGTATTATTAGAAATGCATTATATAAAATTCATTAGAAAAGTCCTGAATTGATCCCTCGTTCACATTTAAAAGGATCTTACTTCACACACTTGACATTTTCATGCCTGAGATTGACGTGGCTCTAATAGCTGTCGGCCCTAATTGAGTAGAATATGTTTTAGAGTGCACGAGATATGCGCCGTGTGTCTGTCTGGGCTTGTAACCGGGCTTTGGGAGTAGCCCTGATGCAGCAGATCAGCGTATCTCTTTTAGCACCTACGCTGTTCACATTTGGCTTCAGGGCGTGTCATTGCCTTTGAATTTAGTCTAAATCCTGAGAAATCTTGACGACTTTTACGGATTTCAGGTTAACAAGCGAAGCAGAAAAATGCTGCTCTAATTTCTGAATGTACGTTTACGTCCGAGTGAACTGATGCACGCCTCTGCAGCTCCTGTGCAGAGCTCACACATGCATCAGAAGGCAGTGGTGTGTGAATGTTAGTGCAGAATTACTAGAGTTTCATGAATCTAACCCTTATTCTGATCTGATCGTTTTGTGGTGATAATATTGCTTACAGCGCTATAATTTTGTATTTATTCAAACATCTTTTTTTAAATCCATTTTGAGAATACTGAAATAAAATCATCTAAATAGTCCTTTTCTAGCTCTATAAGGGTGTCCATCGGACCGGAAATATTTCATGTCGTTGCAGTATCAGCATTTTTATTATCAGTAGCACAAAGGGCTGCTTGGACTGCAAAAACCGTAGGTTCTTAGGTTTCCCAATGCTTTAAATATCACTAATATATTTTCCATTCAGACACCCTCACTGTCCTCAGTGGCCACACCCAGTTTCCTGTAGATGGTGTCAGCTGGGATGCTCAGGGAGGGAAACAGGAAGCAAAGAAATGTGATCTGTTATGTGCAAGTTAGACACGTAGAGCTGTATTCAACAAGGATATTTTAGTAAAATATACTCGTGTTTAGTGGTTCAGGGACAGCTTTCTCCATCAAAACTCCTGGAACATGCCAGAAACATGGAGCATTTGGTCAAATGTTTGTTTTTACAGTTTTTGATGTGAATGCTGACTGTTGGTTATGATCTCAAATTAAAGACATGTTCTCAACAGATGAACCCTTTCATGCATGATGGTCAGACAGCTACTTAAAATGGTTTTTTTTGCTGTTGAAGCTGTCCACATTGGACTCTAGTGAGTCAGTCCAGCATATTTCATGTTCAGAATGCATGCTGTAATAAATTCTTTCAAAATTAAATGTTAAAGATTTTTTGTTGAAATTTATTTCATTCATACCTAAAGATGAATAAAAAGTATTATTGAAGATTTCATAATTCATGCATGAAAGGGTTAATTCCTCCAATAAATAATTAGATTTAAATATCTCAAAATCATCTTTTTATGTCCAGAAGCTGAGTTTTATGTTAAATCTGTCCTGTTTCAGTGAGGCAGATGTTCTCTGCTGCTCATGAGCCGCTGTGAGTCATCACATAGTCTCTATATTATTTTTCATTTATTACATAATGCACAAAAGAATAAATAAGCAAAATATTAACAGATATTCAGAGTAGCACAAAGGAGGAAACAAAAGGCGCCGTGTGATATAACCAGAAAAATGCAGAGTAGTACCGGTAGAAAAATGGCGACTCGCTGCTATTTCTTCCACCTTTGTGTCTTCCTTATCTCCTTTTGTACTGTTCAGTCTTTCGTGGCCGGTGTTCCTTTCCTCTCTCTCTTTTTGTTAACCTCACGTTTGTTTCATCTCCAGCTTCCTTTTCTCTTTCACAGTTCCATTATCTTTTTTTTTCTTGTCCTCTTTTCCTTCCTCTCCCATTTACATCCTGTCTCTCCCTCTTTCTGTTCTCCTGCCCTCTCAGCCTATTACTTACAAACATCTCTCAGCAATAATGGCATGCGTTTGGTGGATGCAGTTGGCTAAGCCCAGAGCATCTGCTGAGATAAACGAACGCTCCTGACATAGCTGCACTGGAGAAGTGTGTGTGTGTGTGTGTTCTGTGCACAGGCTGCTTGTGGTGTGTTCTCGTGTCAGTTACTACCGCCACATACAGTGTCTCTGCACGTGCTTATGAATGAATGTGTGTGGAGTAGATTTGTCTGCACGTGGGTGCGTGAATTCTCCACAGCATAGGCCAGTACGAAAAACCCTCAGCTAGTGTGAACGAGACAGTTTTTTACACTAAACTTTTATTTGGAGGTGTACAGATTAACGTTCCTGTTTTTGTACGTGTGTAATAATCGTTATCCTTCTTATAGGCATGCCCCCCCCTTCCCCCATATGCATCCCAAACCCTTCATTAACTAAACATGACCCTTAAGAGCATGATTAGCCTCATTTCAAGACAGGATGTCGGAAGCCATCAACCGAGGGGGAAAAAATCCATTACTATAATTGCATTGAGCTGAGGGAGGAGGAGAGGGAGGGAGGGAAGGAAGGATACAGAGATGGATAAAAAGGAAGAAAATGAGTGAGGCTGAGGAAGGGTGGAGGCAGAGGGCTGTCAGAGATGCAAGGATGAAGTGAAGGAAGGAAAGAGAGAGGATGGAGCCTGGTGGCTCAGAATGGGAGGGGGTGGGGTGGGTAAAGGCTGAGGCCATGAGCAGATATCCTATATAAACGTATAGCTGCTTCTTGTACATCCCCCCCTGTGTCTGAGTACTCAGTTGGTACAGCCCTCCGACAATAAAACCACCTCCAGTTAGTCTCGATGTGGCACTTTCACTCCCTTCTCCGGCTGACACCAGAGTCACCGGCCTGCTGTAGAACGCGAGGAGGCTGCAAGCGGACCCCCACGCCGGCTCCTTAGGGCTCAGAGAACACGCCCCAGCCCGGCGCTCTGTGATGCTGATGGAAGGACGGTCCAGGTCTTCTGAGCTGTCACAGCTCAGATATCCTGATGCGAACAAAGAGACTAAAAACTATAATGTACTATATGATTTTTTTTTTTTTTACCCGTCACGTCCGGTCATCTCATCTGTCCGCCACGCCGGCATGAAGCCTCTCGGCATGAGTGAGTATTGCTCACGCACACGGATACGCCCTCACACACTTACTCAGACTTTTCTGTCACCTCTGTCTTTTTACTGCTTGACTGGTGATTGTACGTTGTGTGTGTGTGTGTGTGTGGGGGGGTATGTAGCATTGATGCGGATGATTTTCTGAATTAACTCTTCATCTCAGGAGTTAAACGTAACCATCCTAAATTAATTATTTTTTAATTTGAAAGGTGTTTTTGTATCCCTGGAGTGATTTTTTGCTACGCACAAAACAAAAAGAAGAAGAAGGGTGGGGTTTCTCAGGGTCAGTTCATTTTACCATTTCTTACTTTTACTTTCACAATGAAATGCAGAGTGGGCAGAGCCCATTCCCTTTACTGTGTCTTTTCCTATACAGCTCTATATTCCAAGAGATCCGATGACATAAGGCCAATAAAAAAGGTCAAATTTCTTTGAACATGCAGTTAAACCGTGTTCAGGTGAAGGCATAGCGTGACTATCGTTACCAGGACCGTTGTCACATGTAGGGGAAGCTTATGTCTGAAATTTAATGCGTATGTTCGAATTAAAACATATTTTTCACGTATGGGTTTGTGTGTATGATATCCTGAAATAGAAAAATATTTGCCTGTTTTCCTTTGATTTAATGTCATTTTTCATTAGAACTACCATCTTGTAGGAAAAATATATATATCAGCTGTGTATTCATTACCTCCTACTAGCAGTTTAACATTTACTACCTGTATTAACGGTGGAGAATTACCTAAGCTACTAGTTATTGTTAATTTAACTGAACGTGTTTTTTCAGTAGAAGCTTCTGGGCTGTCTGACCAGCAGGCTGTGGGTGTTCACGGTGGGTTGACGATCTCTTTGGACTCACCATACAGGGGTGGGGCAATAGAAAAGAACATCGTTGCATATTCCCTAATACTGGGATCGTTGAGCTGGTAGCTACTTTTGCTAAAATGATATGAATCTTTCAATCCGGATGTCAAACGGGACTCTTGTGCCAGATTAATTTAAACAGAAAAGCTTTTTGCATCTCAGACAAATGGGAATTTTTGGCTGCAGCTGTTGGCTAAGTTGTCAGTTTACATTTGGCACAGAAAATGGTGTATAAGCAGTTGTTGGCATTGCAAATGCAGCTGGAAACCTACAGCAGAATGACAGCAATGGAAAAGCCTGAATTTCCTCCTGAAGCAAAAATGCTGCAGCAACATCCCAGAGGTGTTGTCCGGTGTGCCACCAGTGGTTTGAACAGCGCAGCATGCTCTCAGCTACTGCCTGAAAAAGAAATGTTCTCATCACACATTCTCTGATTTACTGCATCAATGAGAGCCGTCGACTAAAACAGGCGTCTGACGTTAGATTTATGTCTTTTGACCTTTTTTCCACCTATTTTGGCTTTTTTTTTGTTCTCCATTGCAACTTTCCAGTGAACATTGACCCAAGATACTCTCTGGCTAGAGTAGATAACGAAAACTATTTCTCCTTGACTCCTGGGAACAAATGTGATAAGAAACTGAGTGAAGGGAAGCTGTATTAAGATGTTACCAAAATGGCAAATGTTGGCGTAGAAACAAAGCACTGTTGCTCTAAATGAACTTAATTAGGTTTTGTAGGTTGGAGTTGGCCTTCTGCAGATTAAATTGGGGGCCGATCAGATCACCTCTGATGGATAAGTATCTGTATCATTGGGAATGCCGTTACTTTTGATCAAATCTCCAAATCTATTTGCAGAAATGAGGCCACAGACTTGCAAGGAACCTTCACTATGCTTCACTGTTGCTTGTAGATGCTAACCCTCTTGAGCCCAAATATTTCAGATTTAGACTCATCAGTCCAGAGCACCTGCTGCCAGTTCTTATAGTTTCATGCTTGGTGAAATTTCTTGGCCTTGTTTCCACATCAGAGGTGTAAAGTTTTGGCTGCAGTTCTTCCACAAAGGCCACTTCTGGCTAGACTTCTCTGGACAGTAGATGGCTGTACGAGGGTCCAACCAGATCCTGCCAGTTCTGAGCTGATGGCACTGCTGGACATCTTCCAGTTTTAACTGGAAGTGAGCATGGTGTCTTTCATTTGATGCACAAATATGTCTTGGCCGGTCTTCCACAACCTCATGTTGGTAGTAGAGTCTGGCTGTTCCCCACCCAGTTTTAAGCCTCCTGCACACTTAGTTCTGATGCCTGCATATGGAAATAATTGTTTAATCTATTTGTTAATAATTGGTTAATCAAATTCTATAATTCTATTATATGATAGTTCTATAAAGTCTTTGACTTGTAAAAGCCAAAAATGACTATAATCTCTTTAAAAAAGAAAAGATATTTAGAACATGTTGCATTATAAATGCAAAGGTGTAGTTGACATGCTGTGTTTGTTTTATTCATTTATATTCTTTTCACCAGTCTGCTTCAGAAACAACAGATGGCTTTTCCTGGACAACCTCAGGGTACATCAGCATGTGTAGACATAATTGATTATTTTATCATTGTTGTTCTTTGTCTCTGGCTCAATTTAAGTGTCTTGATAGTAAAATGTGTGAATATAACATTTTACACGTTTCTAAGATTGGTAGGACTGCTGAATCTCAACAGTAGTGTTGACTTTTTTATAGTTTTCCCAAAATGTAATCGGTAAAAAAGTAAACCTTTGTGCTTCCATTTTACTTTCATTTGACCTCAAAGACGAGGTAAAAATGGGGTGGAATTAGCAGGATGCCTTAAGGAATCGGAATAGCCGAGAGCGTTAGCTTCCCAGTGGAATAGAGTCTAATGGCCTTCAGGTAATGTGGTGAATCCCACCTGGTACATTTTCTTCAAGCTGAAATTTTTTTACTTTTGAAGGACGATGCCAGAAATGTCATCTATAAATTAAGATGGAAGTACTGAGAAGAACCAGTCCTCGGGGCCAAAAGGTCGTACTTTCCTATACACATGACTTTAGCTCATGTCGTTTCTTGACTTTTGTACTTAGATTTAAAACTTGATAATTTTTTTGTTTTGATTTATTTGCTCCTCAGATGCTTGGGCAATAAATCAAAAATTTATCGTTATCGAAATTTCTGACTCTTATTGATATCGTTTTTTCCATGTCAGTAAATTTGGTAATAAAAAAATGAAAAGATCTGTGTAGGTTGGTGACGTTCATGTCCCTTTAAGAAGCTGTATCACCTCCAGTCACATGACTTAACGTAAAACACGTGACAGCCCCATCTAGTGGACAACTTTTGTTTTTGCGCATACATGTAGTTATTGTCCATTCATCGTTATCGAGGTGAACTCCTCAATATACCGTGATGCTGATTTTAGGCCACATCGCCCAGCCTTACTACAGATTCATGTTTTGACAAAGACGAAGTATCTACGTTTTACTTTATGACGCATTTAGTTGATTTTGTTTCAATTGTATGAAAGATAAGCAGTTTTTTAATGCTTTACAAGGAATTATTAAATGGTAAATGGCCTGTATTTGTATAGCGCCTTCTTAGGGTTCTACAACCCCCCAAGGCACTTCACAACACAATCAGTCATCCACCCATTCACACGCACATTCACACACTGGTGGGGATGAGCTACAATGTAGCCACAGCTGCCCTGGGGTGCACTGACAGAGGCGAGGCCTGCCGTACACTGGCGCCACCGGTCCCTCTGACAACCACCAGCAGGCAAGGCGGGTTAAGTGTCTTGCCCAAGGACACAACAGCAGCATTCTTTGGGGGGAGCCGGGATCGAACCTGCAACCTTCCGATTACTGGACAACTGCTCTGTATTAGTTACCATTAGAAAAGAAGCCAAAGAAGGTTTATATTTATATTTTCAGTGGCAGCCATTTTGAGGTGGAACCAAAATGGAGGCCAGGCTGATCAGCATCTCAGTGTACACGTTGTGCAAAAGCATGTGTGATGTTGTTGTTTACATTCTTTATTTGTATAAGAAATATGTAAAATCTGAGTGAAAATGACATTATTGGAAAAGATTGAGAATAAGTGGGTTTTTTGGTTTGTGTATAAGGAGAGCTGAAGCCGTCTCTCTAAGACGGTTTTATTTATTAAAGTAATTAAAGTATTATCTATTGTAGTCATCTTTCTTTATATATTTTGTCTTCCTCGTTCACAGGGGTTCTTGAAGAACGAGAGGGACAACGCCCTCCTGTCCGCCATCGAAGAGTCTCGTCGCAGGGTCAGTGTCTGTCCATCCTGATTACTTTTCTACAAGAACAACCGTGTAATCTGATTTCTTATCTGTTTTGAATCCAATTCAAATGCAACGTTAGTTCCCCCGAACCATCAAAACTCTTTATTACGTGTGTGCACTGGTGAAGTTTATAAAGAACCAAGAGCAAAAGGGAGTCTTAGAGTCAAAAGCATTACTGTTTCTTTGTTTTACTTGATCGAATTCAGATGTTTTTATCTCTGTGCTGCGTATTCAGATTCAGTATAATGACACCTAACAGGCACATTTTTAGGAATTTGTGCTTGCTGTGATCTGAAAGTCCTTCTGGTGGGAACCTTTGGGGAATGATTTTGAAATGGCCTCCCTGATGTGCAGCGCTAATAGGCCCTGGGTTTAATTAGCTGCCAATCCTATTATCTTTCAGCTCCCCGAGTGAGGAAGAAGGACGTGTGTACACGGGTGGAAACAGAATGCACTCAGGATTTTAAGAAGAATGCAGATTAATTTTTTTTTTTGCTGATTTTTATCTGACTGCTTTTTACGCCAAAGGAAATGTTAATTGAAGCGCGAAAGACTTTGGACTAAGTAGACAGGTGTTCTGCTGTTTTTACTCGTTTGTTTGTGTATTATCCATCGTGAACGTGATCGTATGAAGCTGGAAAACAAGCTCGTCCTTTATTAGTTTGCTCTTGATTCCTGATTTTGTTTTTTTATTTGATGCATTTTTTAAAAAACTCCTTTAAAGCCGGATTTCCGAGCACCGAGTTAACACAGAAAATGGTGGCTCCAGTCTAGATTTATGCCTCCCTGAGCTCTAGATTCAATTATCTCATGCTCCCATTATCTCACTTTTACGTCCCTGCGGAAAGTTAAAATAGACTCAACCATGTCCTGATGGAGTTCCACCATCCTGACGAGGTCTGCTGTTAAATCTGATGGGTGTGTTTGAGGTTCTTGTGTGTTAAACTACACGGACATATTTTTACAGAAACATGGAGTCATTTCAATGACGGATTAAGAAAGTTGGTGTATAAATTCTAGAAGAATAAAAAAAACAAGGTTATATTTTACAAAACACAAGTTATGTTTTATTTGAGAAGAGATCTGGCGTATCTTGCCATAGGTTGACCCCATGACCCCTAAGCTGCTGCCATCCAATGGGAATACTTGAACCTGACCATGTAAATGAATGCATTTTGCCTGTTTGGTTTTTCCCAGACGTTCCTGTTGGCTGAAGAGTACCATCGTGAGTCCATGCTGGTTCAGTGGGAGCAGGTGAAGCAGAGAGTTCTGCACACTCTGCTAGGAGCTGGAGAAGATGCTCTGGACTTCAGCCAAGATCTGGAGGTACAGACAGTTTCTGATAAGGATGTGTATTGGTAAAATTCTGGCGATACGATACGTATCACGATACAGGGGAGACGATACGATATATCACGATATATTGCGATACATTCAGCCAGACGATGTTAGCGATTTTTTTAGACTAAATTTATTGTAGGAATATTCAATAAACAGTCCAAACTGATACGTAACATGTTTAACATGAGATATCTGAACCATAATAGAGGAATTTACATTTCAATGGTGGAAACAAAAGCCATTGCTCACTGCTGCCAACTAGTGGCCGGTGTTTGAATTGCACCAAAATAAAAGAAAATACACAAATGTTTGAATGTAAATTCTTCCAAATATTTGGTACACGGCTTTTGAATATCAATATAATATCGCAGGAAAAAATATCACGATATATTGCCATATCGATATTTTCTTACATCCCTAGTTTCTGATGACAAAAGAGAAAAGACCAATCTGATCTTAAGTTTGATTTTAAGATGCTTGAATAAATTATTCCTTATTTACGTTTAACATGATGGATGTTACAAGATCAGTTGTATGCTTCACGACACAAACGTACCTTCTGTTTGTTTTGATAAAACATAAAAATCTTTTAACACAATTTCATTGTAAGTTTTGATTTGTGAAGAAACGTCTGTTTTGCAGATTTTTTCTTATAAGCGCAGGTTGAGATGAGAACTTTAACTTTCAGCTGACTTTTGTCTGATATTCTCCGTTAAATAGGTAAAGTCCCAGAAGAACGAGCCCGTCTTAGTTTACTTTGAGTGTATCTGCAGCACCGACTCTTCATTTTAGCTGCTGGACGGTTTACAAAGGAATTCACCCGTCACTGGAAAAGCAGCTATTTTGAATTGTATTTTAACTTTTTGGGCTGAATAAATCACTTAGAAGGTAATTTCAAATCTGATTTCTTTGACATTCATAGCTGTCAACATCTAAGCTAACCAAAATAGCATCCTCATCTAAGAATCATGGATGCTATTTTTAACATCCTCCTCTAGTGGAAAATAGGATTTGTGTTTTTTTGTGTCATCCTATGGGAGCATATCCCAGCATGCAGTGGGTAAAACCCGTGTGCTGGGGTTTTACCCAGTTTGACCTCATATGGACATGAAGGATTCTCAACCCCCAGCATGAAAAAGGATCATCAGAGATTATTGGTGCTGCAGACACAGTTCAGTTTTGCAGCAGATGATTGGCGTTTCTGCTGTTTGTGGCTTTCATTTATTTCCACGGACTTTAGTGCAGCTGTAAAGTCGTCTGTGGATTTTTGGTGTGTTACAGCCGAGCTTCGTGAGCGAAGTGACAGCTCCAGGACGGAGTGCACTGGATAGTGTGGAGGTGGCTTATGGACGGCAGGTGAGTCAGCAGCAGTCTGTTTTATTTTCACGTACACTGAAATTTAAAGCCATACTGTGCAATTTTTTCATATTTTTAAATGATTTTCTTGAGCCAGTATGTGCTAAAATGACCCTTTACAGGGTTAATGAAATGTCACTGTGGCCAGAGTACCACACTTGCAACTTCAGAGTGGCGGTCTGCTTCCAGCATGTTTCCTGCATGTTTTAGATCATGAACACAGCTGATCTGTTTGATTTAGTGTTGAACCGCTCCTGTAGACACTAATGAAGGCTGAGGAGACATTTCAGCAGTTAGATTAAGGTGTTAAAGGAAAACTCTGCAGTTTTGACTTGCTTTTAGCACCCCCTAGTGTTCATTAGCGAAAGTGAAATGAAAAACATATCTCCTCGCTGTGCGTTCGTCTTTTTAACACCTTAAGAAAATGATTTTAAAATATGAAAAAGTTGCATAGAATGGCTTTAAAAAGACGAACGCACAGTAAGGAGATAAGTTTCACTTTTGGTTTCACTAACAGACACTAGGGGGTGCTGAAGCAAGCCATAACTGCATAGTATCTCTTTAAAATGCAGCTGCAGATTTACAGGTTATGCTAATATGTGCATGTAGCATTTTTTGAAATTAACATTATTCTAAAAACTTTAATTTCTTTACATTTGTGTCATGTGAAAACAGTTTTAATGTGTGATGCGGTCAGCCCGGTCATCTGGTTGATATCAGGGTCAAAGCAAGCCAGGAAGTGACAGATCAAAGATATTGATTCATTTGGCTGTAGAGGGGGTAAAACCTCTTCATCGCTCCCTCTCATCGTCCTGTCTGACCTTCTGCTTTTGCCTCCATGTTTTATTTTTTCTGGATCTGCTGGATGACGCCGTGTTTTACTCCCAGACAATGTGTCGCCACATCGCGTGCGGCGTCATTTGTCTCATTTTTGTTATCCTCTTTGATGACCTCTTAAACGTTTTCATCCTCTTTCTTCTGTTTTTTGTTGTAAACCACTTCACTCGATGGTCTTAGGATTTACGTTTAGCTTTGAAACTGTGGAAGGAGGATGAGAACTTTCAGCTTTTCCCTCCTTTTCCCACTTTTATCATTCAGATCTATTGTTTTAACGAGAAGATCGTAAATGGACACATTCAGCCTAATCTGGGGGATTTGTTGGCTGCAGTGGCAGAAAGTCTGGATGACAAGGTAAGAAATGTAATCGGTTGTGGTTTTTGTCACGATTAAATTTACTGACACTCTATATGCAATGCAATCTCTGTATCCCCTTCAAAATTTAGCATTCAGGAACCATTTTGGGAAGTCATGAAATGTATTTGTTTTTGCCAAGTTTAAGCAGATAAACATTTAGGGATGTGATTAATGAACAAATGCACAAATTTAACATTTTCTCTCCTGCTGTTCGAAGCCCTTTTAATAATAAATAATAAATTTTGAGTCTGCTTGAGGCGTCGGAGTTTTGATATTTTTCATGAAGTCGTGTCACACTCTCTGTCCCCAAGAACGTTTCAGAGCTGTGGCTGATGGTGAAGCAGATGACAGATGTGCTGCTGGTTCCAGCCAAAGACACCCTCAAGAGTCGCACTTCAGTCGAGATGCAGATGGCCTTTGTACGTCAGGCGCTCAGCTTCCTCGAGAACAGGTAGCTGGCTTTGGAACCGCGTTCAGCAGCCTCTCGACTACAAGTGCATTTGCATCCATCTGGAATTTAGCTGAGATTCAGGTTTTTGCTGAACTCGTTGCAGATATAAACACCACACGATGGGAACAGTCTTTGGGAATCTCCATCAGGCCCAGCTGGGAGGTGTGCCTGGAACGTACCAACTGGTCCGCAGCTTCCTCAACATCAAGCTGCCGGGGCCCCTTCCTGGCATGCAGGTAAGGCGCCAAAGTCATAGCTCACTGAATCTGAATCTGAATAAAAATTTTGGGACTGAATAGTTGTTAAAATCAATCCTGAGAAATGATTAATTGTGTCTAAAACAGGATGGTGAGATAGAGGGCCACCCAGTGTGGGCTGTGATCTACTACTGCCTGCGCTGTGGAGATCTGAATGCAGCCATGCAGGTGGTGAGCAAAGTGCACCATCAGCTGGGAGACTTTAAGACCTGGTTTCAGGAGTACATGAACAGCCCCGACAAACGGTGAGAGCAGTTCAGGTGGTTTCTCTCTCTCTCGCTGTGAGCGTTTCCTCGCCATCGTGGGTAAAGCAGCGGTTGTTCTTGTGTTTAATCTGCTACTTTCATCCCTTCAGCCTCTCCCCGACTTCAGAGAACAAGCTTCGTCTCCACTACCGCAGAGCGCTGAGGAACTGCGCCGATCCCTACAAGAGAGCCGTCTACTGCCTTATCGGGAAATGTGACGTCAACGATAACCACGGAGAGGTAGCAGATAAAACAGAAGACTACCTCTGGCTTAAGGTAGCGTTTTACTTTTACTCTCAACGGTTTAAAGATCAACCATGAAACTAAAATCACTTCAAATACATTCCTGCTGCAGCTCTGTGCTGCTGTGTGGCTTTTAATTAAAGCCGTCATTCGTCTGCGTGTTTTTTTTCCCCCCTTCTGCAGTTAAACCAGGTGTGTTTTGATGATGACGGCAGCAGCAGCTCTCCTCAGGACCGACTCACTCTGGCACAGTTACAGAAGCAGCTGCTGGAGGACTACGGTACGATAATACGTTTCTGTTTCATCCGAATAAAAGCGTTAGCTGAACCCCTCTGCCTATATTTTTACATCAGTAGCTTTTGCCGTTTCAGTGAAGCAGACTTTACGCGTGTTTGATTGCCGCCTCGGGTGCCGTTTATCGTTGAGCTTATTTAAATTATAAACATGCAGCTTTTTCTTTTCTGATAAAATTTATCTGAACACAGAAAATCTTCCAGGACAGGATGAGTGAGTTTAAACCTTCAGCTCTTTCTGCACATATCAGTAAGGCTGACTTATTTAGATGAATATTAATGCTCACACCTGTGAGTTCCCTTTTTGGCATCTGAACACTATTTTTTTGTCCCAGTTACTTTTTTATTCCCATTTACCAGCAAGCAGAACTGCATACTCATGCATTTCTTAACTCATGCCTGTGTTGTTGTTATAGTTTTGCAAGATAAAGAAGACAGCTAGTAAATCGTGAGTGCATGCATTATCTCTTTGCAGCAACAAGCCTTTCCAAAACAAATAAGAAGAGAAAACAGCAGGAAGTAAAACGCCTCATTGTTAATTTCCATTTAGAACTTTTCTTTTGGTCACACAAAGAAATACCGGAGACGTGTGAATAATTTAACAGCACCACGGCAAAAAGCTATGAATATTTTAGCATTGTTTCTGAACATTTTGGCTTTTTCCTTCACTTGTAACAGCTCACGATACTACAGTACCCATAAACCTCTGCAGCTGTTCCCATTGACAGCCAGCTCGGTTTAGTCGAAGCAAACTGGAACGGCATTTCTAGTATCTGAGTTTTTACTTTTTTGTGACACAGGAACTCATTTAGAGTTTATAGCTATAGCTAGTTATCAGCCTCCTGCAGGAAACTGAGAATAGGTAACAGTTTTGCACGAAAACAAACCAGGTCATACTGTCCAACTGTCTCCGGCTGTGTCTCACTGCTCCCCAGATCTCTTAAGAATTGCAGTGTCTTTGACTTCTCAAAGCTATAAACATCACCCTGAACCTGAACCTAAGGCACAGATAGTTTCTCCTCCAAGTCATTTTTGGGCATAAAAATTCTCATAAATCTATGATGTAACTCTGTGAGCACTTTTTTTTCCACCCTCATTCGTTTCACAGACCTTTTCTTGTTAGAAACTTCTCAAACTAGAAACAACCAGCATTTTTCAAACCGATTTTAAATATTCATTCAAACGTCGGCCTCCCAGTAAAACCACCACGCGTGAAAATGGGAGCATGTGACCTTCCCTCCCAGAGACTGAGAGATGCTGTGTTTCCTCCTGAGCGTAGTTCTCTCTGTGGGCCGGTGCTGCCTGGCTCCGATAAGACGGCTAACCCTCTCTGCATCCCTCTCCCACTCCCGCAGCTCTGTGGGAAGTACGGCCCAAAGCCTAGTTGTGTTTTCTCCCCGCTGCTCGTCTCCCCCGGTTGTTTGGTGCAGCGTTCCTCGTTGTCCTCCATTTTGCTTCACAGCAGGACACAAAGCCTAGAAACCTATCTTAATTTCTTACACACACTGCTGGCGCTCGGCAGCCTCGCCCGCTCTGTTTCTCTGCCACTCATTCGCTGCATCCCTGTCCTCTTTTATCTCATCATCGCTGCACAGTTGTCCCTCTTTCCTCCCACTGATTTCTGTCCTCTTTAAGGCTCTCCTCTTGCATATATATTTGTTCTTTGTCATTTCTTGTTTGCATACTGTACTGCAGCCCCCCTCCCACACACACACACACACACTTTTCTATGTTGCCTCCTTCATCCTTTTTTCATCTCCTCATAGCTCCCTCTCTCTCTCTCTCTCTCTCTCTCTCTCTCCATCCTGCTGCCATGCTCTCTCGCTTTTTGAACTAAAATGCTGCAAGTCTGAGATAAGGCTGTAAAATGGCTGACATGGTCCACCCTGTTCTACTCCTCAAACTTTCAACCAACAAGAGGATTAAGAATTATAATTAAAAAGTAAACTTGATGACTAAGTACCTGCGCTCAACAAAATGTTTTTAAAAATTCTTCTGGAAAAGCCGATAAGACCCTGAGTGAGCTGGGTTAACGGCTTACACAGAATGTGTTGCTGTAGTATTTATTTATTTATATCTGCTTTCTAATGACACAATAACATTTATTTAAAAGCTGCTTGTCCTAATACCACATTTCTCGTACTGTGTGCTTTTTCTCGCTGAGCACTCGGGTGACTGTCGTTTGTGGAAGCACTGTTGTTTTTTGTTTTTTGTATGTTTAAATTTAAAACCTAAAGATCAACCTCACACTATCTTGTGCGATCAGTTAGCCCACAGACGACGTTTTAGCTCAAAACCTGTCAAATTGACCGATTTCTGGCCATTTTAAAGTCGATTAGCTGCAGACGCCATCTTGAACAGGGTTGACTTCAAAGGTGAAATATTTTTCTAACAAACAAAACATTATTGCTCATCTTTTGGAGGTAAAGACATCCTGTACCTGCGCTGCTGCAGACACGAGTCACACAACCTCACTGTTTTTGGTTGAAAGTGAAATGTAGGTCAAGCAGGAAAAGGCAATTTAAAGTAAATTTTAAAAATCAATATTTTGATCAGCTGATGTTAACTTTGTGGCTCCTCAGGATTTAGGCCGGTAGTTTTTACAAATCTGGTTTGAAGAAATGCTTTTAATGATCTGATTTCTCTGATCTTCTTGTCCAACAGGAGAGTCCCACTTCTCCGCGAGCCAGCATCCCTTCCTGTACTTCCAGGTGTTGTTCCTGACGGCTCAGTTTGAGGCGGCCGTGGCGTTTCTGTTCCGTGTGGAGCGACTTCGTAGTCACGCCGTGCACATCGCCCTGGTTCTGTACGAGCTGCGGCTGCTGCTTAAGTCGTCGGGTCAAAGCGCTCAGCTGTGTGAGTTTAACACCTTTAGTTTATAGATTCTCAATAAACATGATTTAAACTTTTTACTTTTTCTCTGCAGTGAGTCAGGAGCCGGGTGACCCTCCGATGATCCGACGCCTCAACTTCATCCGTCTGCTGATGCTGTACACTCGCAAGTTTGAGTCCACAGATCCAAGGGAAGCTCTGCAGTACTTCTACTTCCTATGGTAAATCCTCCCGCACTCTCAGTCCTGGTTATGTCTTTTTCTTTTTACATTAATATTCCTCCAGCTGTTTCTTGGCCATATTGATGGATCATTATTGTAATCTCTGATCCTTCCACAGCAATGAAAAAGACAGCCAGGGAGAAAACATGTTCATGCGTTGTGTCAGTGAACTTGTTATTGAGAGTCGTGAGGTGAGTATCCCTCCTTTACTACCACATCCTGTTGGTTAACATTTCTGGGACCTGTGTTGTTTGGGAATATTTAGAGATTAAACAGTCGTATGGAGTCCTACCGTGATGTCTTTAAAAGGATATTCCACCCCATAGTAAAATGTTGTCTTTTACCATATTCCCCATAGTTAGACGAGTAAGAAAAAACAATTTATAAACAGTCCGGTCATTCTCCTGATCTAGGAGTACTCCTTTAGCTTTAGCTTAGCGTAAAACAATGTAAGTGAATGGTACCAACTAGCATTGAGTGTGAAAAAGTCATTAAATTACTCAGTAGTGATTCTAATTCTACTTAGTGACCTAAATAATTGGAATAATTGGTGTGTGTGTGTGTGTGTTATGGTGGTTCTCTACCAACGTGTGCATTTGTGTTTATGGAAGCAGCTGTCTTTGGCGCTGCTGTGTCATGTTCTTGCATCCTTCAGCGGAAGCTTACAGCTGTGCTTCGTCACAAAGTAGTCCCAAGTCTAAAATGGCACCTATGATTCCTTTGTGTTACTTATTATTTTCACTTACAGTCAGTATGATTATTGAGGTAACCAAGCAGAAGTAAAATCACTACTGAGTGATTTTAATGACTTTTTCCACACTCAAGGCGCGGAACGGCAACGGAACGGCGCCGCTTCAAATAGAATCCATTATAGTCTGTGGGGGTGTCACAAACCAGCCGCAACGCGGCAATTTCCAGACGCGTCCCAGAAGCGGCGCGCCGCTAAAGATAGGATCAAGTTCTATTTCCGCAGTTAACATAGGGCTAGACAGGAAATCACACTCAGTTTCAGTGTAAAATGCCCGGTAATTTTCAAAATAAAAGTCTGTAACAGCGATGCGATTTCATATCTATGTGGATTACGTCTATACGTGTGACCTCACGGCTTATTTACTTGCCGCATCGTTCGAGAAGTGCAGCGGTGTGTTTTTCATGGCTTTAATCCTGGCAGTGGAGAAGAACAACATTATATATGACATCAAACAGCGATGTCACACGTGATTTCCTTCTTTTTGGTTTAATGGCGGACGGCATAAACAAACCGTGACCTTTGAAGTCTCGAGCGATCTTGTGATCTCGCGAGTCGAGCGAGGAGTGTGGCGGTGAATTCGCGATTGTTGCGAGTAAACCGTTCCGCGCCGCTGATGCTTTCAGTGTGAAGTAAGCCTAATAGTGACAACAAATTTAGTTGATGAGTATAAACAATTATGTTTTGTTTTGAGGTTTTTGAAGATTATATATGTTATAGAAGATCCATTTCTCAGCTGTAATAAAAAAAAATCAAAGTAAATATTTGTTTAATATTTCAATGATGTGTTTTTGATGCCTTTTTGTCTTTTCTGCAGTTTGACATGCTGTTAGGAAAACTGGAGAAGGATGGCAGCAGGAAGGTAAAAAGACTGAGTCTGTGGTTAAAACTCGCTTCTTCCTGCTCCCCTCTATTCTTTGTCTCCTTGTTGGGGTCTTTGTTTTAGCTCTGTCAGTCAGCCATCACGTCTGCTTTAACGCACCTCCTACGAGTTTTAACATAACCCATTAACGCCACCGCGGAGGATCAAAAACTCCACCTAACGCCTTTAAGTTTCCATACATCTCCTATAGTGCCTGCAGCACTCTGCTTGATGTGATGCTGGAGACTAAATGTTTCATCCCACCCACTGCTGCCACTGTTAAACACCACACAGCACGTCTCCAAACGTCTACCTACACACACTCTAATTGAAGGCTCCACTGTGTTAATGACTGAGCTTTTTTTTTTAAGTGTCTGTTTGCTTTTTTGTACGTTGAGAGTTTTAGGATGGATTGAATTTTGCTAAATTAGACTCAGAAAAATCAAAGTTAAAACTAGAGTAAAAACCAAACTCATTTGTTTTCTTAAGCTGTTTTAAAAATGTCCAAGCTGCAGGATTCTCTGGTTAATGCCGATTTCTTTTCCAGCCCGGCGTCATAGATAAGTTTGCCGGCGACACCCGGGCGATCATCAGCAAAGTGGCTCTGGAAGCAGAGAACAAAGGCTTGTTTGAGGAGGCGGTCAAACTCTACGAGCTGGCCAAGGTGAGCAGAAGCTGCTGAGATCTGCATCTTCAGATCTGTAGAATCATCTGATTTATGTTTATCTGCTGCGTAGAACCCAGATAAGGTGTTGGAGCTGATGAACAGGCTGCTGAGTCCAGTCATCGCGCAGGTCAGCGCACCTCAGTCCAACAAGGAGAGGCTAAAAAACACAGCAGTGGCTGTAGCTGAAAGGTAAACACACACAGACGATGTTCAGATTAGAATCTCCTCCCCCTAAATGTCTAAAACCGGCTCTTTGTGTTTTTGCTGCAGGTATCGCTCACAGGGAATCGCAGCTGAGAAGACGGTTAATAGCACGTTCTACCTGCTTTTAGACCTGATGACGTTCTTCGATGAATACCACGCAGGCCACGTCGACAGAGCCTACAATGTGAGTGCAGCTCTGATGGCGCCCAGAGAGGAGGGATGGGTAGAACCCCCCAGAGTCCACCAACTGGAAGGGATTTTCAGCATTTTTAAGTGTTTTTCTGTGTAAATCTTCTAATAATTATCATACCTGTTGTAGCAAAATAGAGCTCACATTTTAAAATACAATCCTCATTTATATTATTTATTCTATATGGAACTGTAATACGTAATAGCAGACACCATACACTCTTACAGTGCATGTGCTAAATGTGCTACTAACGTAAAACCTTATTTTAGTTTCAATCCAGATTAAAATAAACAAAATATATTTTTTAAAACATCAAAACAATTCAGACATTTTTAATATTATGTTTATGAAACTGACAGCAGTGCAAAGATTAAAAAAATGTTTGGATGCAAATTTTAGAAGATTGGAGCTACTTTGAGATGGTTAGCCGTTAGCTTATCAGTCTTAAAGGATGTTCTCTATTTCTCTGAACAGATGCTGTTCAGCATTACGAATGTGAATTATTTATATCTTTTATAGAGAAATGCACTTAAAATGGTTAAAACCCCCTTTTAATCAACGATGTAGGAATATTTAAGAGTTTGCTTTAAGATCTAATGATGAACTCTGTTTCCCTGTTAGGTGATGGAGCGCTTAAAGCTGCTTCCTCTCAGTCAGGACGGCGTGGAGGAGCGAGTAGCTGCTTTTAGGAACTTCAGCGACGAGGTTCGATCACTTCTGAACAAAACGTTCAACACACCTGCAGCATTTAGTTCTGTCTTCATAAAAATCAGTTTGTGTCTCCAGGTGCGTCACAACCTGTCTGAAGTGCTGTTGGCCACCATGAACATCCTCTACACCCAGTATAAACGCCTGAAGGGGGCGCCGGCAGGCACGCCAGGACGATCCCAAAGGACCGTAGAGGACAGAGGGATGGTGAGTTTTAAATCTGAGAAAAGAAATGAAAACAGGAGTTAGCTCTGGATCTATAAACACCCCAAAAGTTGTTTTTGATTTTTATATTTTCAGATTTTTTTATTCTCTTCTGATTTGTTTTAACAGCAACTCCGCAGCCAAGCCAGAGCCTTGATCACCTTCGCTGGTATGATTCCCTACAACATGGCTGGAGACACCAACGCAAGACTGGTTCAGATGGAATTACTGATGAACTGATACAGAAATCACACACACACACACACACACACACACTTCTGCAGATTCTGGATCCTTCCTGGATTTAAATAGCTCAGCCCTTCACAAACTCACCTGTGTTTCATTTGGGTTTTTATACATATAGTTTTGTTTTTATGTTTCATCCATTTGAGTTTCGTCGTCTTTCAGTCTATTTTTGTTTAAATTTTGTTTCATTTGTACCTTTAAGATTGGAATAAAAATGTTTTCTGTTCTTTTCTGTTGAATTCATTTCCTTTATTATTATTTTCCTGCTGTGATCGATTCATCTTTAGTTTCATGTTACCACTTTTTAAATGTCTTCTCAGTCCAGAAAGTCATTCCTGAGCCCGCTCAGAGCCACCAGCTCCATCAGAATATGGTTGGAAGTGAAGAGTGTGAGCTTTATTTGCCACATACCATAAAAGGTGTTGATAAACATCGACATAATGAAGATTATTCCCTAAAACGGTGGTTCTCAAGCCTTTTGACCCCTTGTACCACTTTAGAAAGAATTTAGCTCCTCGGGTACCACCATCATTTTATTAATGAATGTACCCATCAAGTCTACTCACCAACATCACAACTAAAGTCAAGTTTAATTTACAAATGAGAACAATTCCATTAATATATCCAAGAAATGGAACACAATGAACTTATGGTGATCAGAAGAAATGAAACCCATATTTTTATCATAAAGGACGGCAAGTCAGATGAATGTAACCCAGCGTTTCCAGACGACCATAAAAGAACTTCCTCTGTTCCGTCCACAGTCGTGTGCTTGTGCTGTCGCCACCGGCTGCAGAATCTGTGGCACGCCGTGTCTCCGGGCAGATTGTTGGCTGGTAACCCAGCGAGGAGCCCAGAGGGGTCATTTTGGGATCTCTGCAAACAAAAAGGAGCAGTGTCTGGAAAACACCAGAGGGTCTTGAGATGATCTCCAGATCACGGTCCAGACATTCCTTAAGTGAACATTTTCACTTGTGCAGCCACCCTGAACACGTTGGTCAGTAAAAACCAGCAGCAGAACCCAACATCAGCTGAAGTTCATTTTTATCCCTTCAGCTAGAGTTTTGGCCAAGTCTTTGTCCCTCAGTCTGGCCTGAGAAAACACAGATGGAGGCTCATTCTGTCTTGGCTTCAGACTGAAATGGGTCGAGTACAAAGGGCTTCACGTTGTTGTTTTCTACCATAGACACTAAAACAATGGTGCCACTTAGTTTCAGCTGTTCTACAGAAAACCTGGAGTGTCGTGTGTTTCTTGAAGAGTTTAGATTCAGAAGTTGGTGACTCCAGATGGTGGTGATGTCTTCACGTTCCTGCTCCTCTCTGGATTCTGCACCTCCAGCAGCAGAAGCATCTCAGGTGTGTGTGCTGCAGCTGGTGTTGTGAATCAGGCCGATGACAGACACCTCCTAGAAGCCGGCTATTTCACAACACCAGGGTGGCCCCGCATCACTAACGACGAGACCGCCGACCTCCACTTGGAAAGAAGAGGACTGCACTGCAAATCTGTTTTTAAGTCATATTTATTTGAAGAGTTTTTTTTGTGATGCTTGCAGTTGTATCTGCATGCAGGCTCATTGTGTAAAAAGTCTAGTAAATCCTTAAAAATCTGTCTAAATTACACTTAAACCTATTTTATCAGAGAACAAGCTAGAGAGGAGCTGCAGCAAACCCGTTTCATCCTTTTATTCAGCGATGGAAACGGGTTTCTGTCCTCTGAAGCAGATGGTCGACCCTCAGAAAGGAGAAAGTCCTGCCTGATGATGTCTGAGAATAAAGCCTTCAGGGTGCGACGAGTTGGCACAAATACCATGGCCTACTTATGGATTCCCCTCAGGATGTTTTACTTGCCTGAACCGACAAATGGAGATCCCACTTTTCTAACCTGCCGGCATTAAAAGAAATACTCGAGCTTTTATTAAAACCTATGATCTGAGCTGTTCTTAGACATTTTATGATTGTCTTTTCATACATGAGCGCTGATTTGATGTGTCTACTTAATAAAGATGTTTAGTTCCAGAGTGAATTTCATAATTTCTTCTAAACATTAACCTCCTGAGACCCCGAGTCCACATATGAGGACGTTGGCTTATTCACTAAAATATTTTATTCTTTTCAACTTAGACCTTTTTTTTATTTTGAAACACTTTATATTGACTTTATTTGATCTTTTTTTTTATTTGTCAACACTTTAAGTGATATTTTGTTCACGTTTATGAGATTTGACTAATCTGTAATGATTAGAATTGTTTTTTTAAATCACCAAATACAAATTTGGGTAGGAGGCTACGCCATTTTTAATTTACTGTAGTGACAGTTTTTAAGTCATATGACTAAAATGAATAACTCTGACTAGAGGTAGACCAATATATCGGTCGGCCGATATATCGGGCCAATATTTACCTATTTTTATACATCGGCATTGGCCGATATTTGCAGATTTAAAGGTTGAGGGAAGAGGGAAGTCTGGGCCTCCCTCCCCGCGACCCGACTCCGGATAAGCGGATGAAAATGGATGGATGGAAGGTTGAATATGGAACACGGACACTATAGCGACATCTAGTGTTTAGAGGTGGTATTGCAACAACAGAACAAATTTTCCAGCTGTTGGGGTGTTGGTTCACTGCTGATACGTGTCGTGACCAGCCAGCACCATGTCCAGTGACGAATCATACAGGGTAAGGACTAATTTCTACTAATAAGTTTATTTTACAACAGTTTTTACCGTTAGAACATCTTCTGGGCTCAGAATCAGCTGCTTGACTTGTCAAGTCCGCCATTTTACACAGTCCCAGCCTCGCCTTGCCAAGCGGACTTTTTGCCACAACAGTGCCCTCTAGTGGCTGGTGGATGTAAACATAAACCCAGTGCCCGTCAAAATACATTTTTTTTTTTTTTTTAAACATAGCTTTTAAAGGAAAAATTGTACATTCATTCTGCACACCTCTAAATGCCCCATGGAGGTATTATTTTTTTAAAATATAGATTTTTCTTAAATTGTTCCATATTCAACCTTTAAAGTCAGGCACATCCTCGGGCAGCCTGGTGCTGTTGCAGAATTTTATTTAAATGTATTTTTATGTTCACTAATAACATCTGCATAATAAATACTCTAACTTTATGTAGGTGTCTGAGTTTAACACTGAGCAGTGCACAAAGTTTAGATTTAACAGTTGGTTAAAGTCAGAGTTCAAAAACTGATTCAGCTTCAGATGTTTTGTGCATCAATGGATGTTATTAGTGACATTTTAGCATGAAAATAAGGTGGAAAACGTCTAGATATCAGCCATCGGCTGACCATGTCTCCTACACATCGGCATCGGCAATAGAAAAACCAATATCGGTCGACCTCTACTTCTGACTATGAATCATAACTATTAGAACGTTTTAACTGATAAACACAAAGTCATAATTAAGGCTATTAAAGTTAAAGAGTGTTAACATAATTAAATATGTGTTTAAAATTATAAGATACAAATTCATAGTTTTGAGTTTTGAAGTCATAAAAGTGAAATTCAAAGTCATGACTTTAAAAACTGATTATTTTTGTATCCAGTTTGCTGAGTTTGAGTCACACTTATAACTTTTAAAATCATTATTTAAAGATAGAAAATAATTTTTCAGATTTTGAAAAAACTTAGATTAGCTGCACTTCCTGTAGTGGTGAACTGGCGCCACACACACACACACACACACACACACACACATACACACACACACACACACACACACTGAGGTGTATATTTTTATTATATTTAAGATGAATCCTAATTCTGAGTTTTAAATTGTAAAGTTTTTTTATATACAAAATCATAATTAGGACTTTAAAATCACATGATTTTAAAAATCCTAATTTGAGCTTTTTTTTTATTCAAGTGGTCTTCAGTAAATTATTTTTCACATCATTATATTTATCATTCCACTATTTCATCTTTAAATAAAACTATAATAATGATAATGAACTTTTTCTTTCTTTTATTAGGCTCCAAAATGTCAGAAACCTGTCAAAGTAAAGGTCAAAGGTCACAAGTGGCTTTAATTTCAAATTAAACTGGAATAAAATCTTTTATTTTACCAAAGCGATTTAATTAAGTGGATCATGCTATGAATAAATAATCCACGAGGAATGAAAACTTGTATGAATTTAACCAAACGAGTTTAACGATGAAAAGCAGCTCAGGTGTTTCTGATTGCAGAGCAGCAGGTGTTGAAAACGACAGGAAGGCAGAAGAGCATCCTGAACGACTCCAAATATACTAGAGCCAAGAAATTCAGATTTGATTTTACAGAAATGATCCTAATCGACCCAAAGGTGGGTGATCATCACAAATCACTCTTTGAATAAATGAGTGAATATTTAAAAATAATAACACACGTTTCTTCTTCCAACCAGCTGGTCCTGGTGTTTTTCCTCAGCTTGATGTGCCACAGAGTGGATGGTAAGAGGAAGTAAGAATTTCCTGAAAATGTGTGAATTAAAAGAGTGGAACCAGCATTTGTTTTGCAGGAATCTGCAGCGTGGAGCATTGCTCCGACCCAACGAGATGCGTTCTGTCTGAAGACCAGAAAAGCTGCAGGTGTGCTGCAGGGTTTTATTCTGACCACTGTGACAAAAGTAGGTGTTTCATTATGTTTTAGTTTTTATAGCAGGTCACAATAACCTGCAGCGCAATTTTAATGACGAAAAGATAACGGGGAAATTCCAGATTAGATAGAAAATTAGAATTTAGACAAATCTGAATGAAACCATAAATTCTTTGATGATTAGTTTTTTTTGGTCTCCTGGTAAATTAAAGCGTTGTAGAAACAGGATGTGGACTTCTCAGAAAGCATCCCTGTTCTGCAGGGTGCAGGTCTGGTCCTGCAGTTGCTCTCCTAGAGATCTAAAGTATATTAGAGATTATTATTCTGCTACAGAACACGTTTGTCTGTAACCAGGATGTAAATCTGAGTTTTGGATTATTCTGAGGAGCAGAAAGATGATTTGTCAGAGCTCACTGCTTTAAACCCCACCACATGTCACTGTGGGTTTGCTTTTGACTTTTGTTCTTAATTCTGAAATTCTGGGGTCTTTAACACCCCCCTCCCCCCAAACCATCAAAAAAAAAAAGAAAAAAACTTCCACACTGGATTATTTGACAGATGACGGTGGCAGAGGAGTTAAGTGCCCACCCCGTAAATGGAGGGCTGCAGGTTTGAGCCCTGTGTGTTGCAGTTGCTGTGTCCTTGGGCAAGACACTTAACCCGCCTTGCTTGCTGGTGGTGGTTGGAGGGACTGGTGGTGCTTCTGTCAGGGTGCCCCCAGGGCTACATTAGCTCATCACTATCAATGTGTGTGTACATGGGTTAATGTCTGACTGTGTTGTAAAGCACCTTGGGGGGTTGTAGAACTCTAGAATGCGCTAGATCAAAAACAGGCTGTTTCAAATATTTAAGTGTTATTTTGTGATAAATCTGTTTTTAAATTTGACCTTTCTTGTAAGATTTTTTTAAAGCAACACTGAGCAGTTTCCTGCTCCTCCGCCCTACTGGTTGAAAGTGGAATTACAACTGTCGTAAACAACCCTGCTGCAGCCTGCTGTAGCTAGCGCTAACAACAAGCTAACACTAACATTAGCCAACTAATACTAAAATAAACCACAAAGTAAAAAGATCCAAAGTGTTGGACTAAAATATTACAAGTCCAGTAGCAACAAAGCCAGGTCACCATCAGTCTGTGATTTTGTAGCCTCCTTTAGCTCCCTCAAACTAGCGTAGGCTGCGCTGGTGTTTTTAGCTCTTTGCTTCACCTCTATAGACATTACTCTTACTTTTACTTCCAGGCAAACTTCTTTTTCTTCTTGTGCTTGTTATTGATGATCAGCGAACTAAAAATGCTAACTGCTAGCATTACAGCTAACAGCCGTAAAACAGGTAAGAGCACCCCCTAGAACACCTACCTGCTCCACAAAACTACCTAGTGCAGTTTTTGGCCAGCAGAGGGCTGCAGAGTGGTGTCAGATATGAAACTGGTCAAGTTTCTAACTCAACATTCACTGACATCAACGTTAAAGCTCCAGTTTAAACAACTATCTGTTGTTACTTTAAACGTGTGATTAAGGGAGTCCTTTAAAAATTCGACACATTTCTGGAAAAAAGTGATGTGATTAAAATTTAAACTTTTTAATGTTGATGCTTAATGTGAATAAAACCCATTTTCTGTTTTCCAGAAACACATAAAACATTACTTTCTCACCCTTTCTGTTTTTCTGACAGGTGCACAAATTAAAGTCATGTGTGGTAACGACTACATGGCGATCAGAGCAACAGAAGCCTTTTTCATGCATCACAAAGTGCCGCTAGAGTCCCTCCACTTGCCCAACACCTCCTGTCGTGCTCAGAGAGAAGTCATCAACCAGATTCCGTACTACATGTTCAAGATCTCCAAGGAGAAGTATCTGACTTGTGGAGGGACTCCCCTTAAGGTATAGCAGAAGTATTTATTTACTTTAATTGTCTAAAGAGAGTCTTGACTCCTTTTTGTTCACCTGTTCCAGAAAAACTCAACCCACTTCCTGTATTCTGTGAGCGTCCAATCAGATCCTCGGGTTACTGGAAACATCATCAGAGATCCTGTCATTAAGATGAACTTCACATGCATTTACCCATACATCAGAAGAGTTAGTCTTCCTTTTCCAGTCTTTCCTGTTTCTAGGTAAGAAATAACAAATTTAAGCCAAAAGTCATTATTTTCAGATTTGTTTCTTGATCATTTCCTGAATGTTCTCAGTGAAACGGTGATGCACGTCGACGAGATGGACGCCACGATACAGATGACGTTGTTTTCTGACCGGGCCTACTCAAAAGCCTACACCAGCACTCCAACCATAGAGCTCAAAGACAAGGTGGGCCGTTAAAAACGCTCTTCCAGATGTGACGGGGTTTGTTTTAAAGGCATACATGTAACTTTTTCATCTAGAGCCAATATGTGCCAAAATGACTCTTTACAGGATTAATGAAATGTCACTCAGCAGATTTTATATGGAATTTCAGCCAGAAGTCTTAGCTTCTCAACTCATTTCAGATGCAAATAACTGCAGAACTTTATCCATATAATACATAAGGAAATGTATGATGTAACAGTTTAAAGAAGATGCCAAATGCAGTATGGTGGAGGTATTCAACTCTTCAGAACGACTCCAACCAGGAGTGTCGGTGCAGCAGCTGCTCTGAGGCACACTGACAGAGGGGAGGCTGCTGAGCACAGGCTCCACCGCCACCAGCATGCAGGCAGAGAGGGTTAAATGTCTTGCCCAAGGACACAACAGCAGAGGTCCCTGCAAGGAGCTGGGGTCGATCCTGTAACCCTCCGATTATTGTACAACCCCTCCTGAGCTACTGCTGCCATGGCTTTTGTTCATGATTTACACTTAATCCTGCCACTGCATGTTTGTGCATTTCAGACCATCATGAAAACCAGATATGAGTCAGATTTGTGCAGAAAAAAAATTTCTAGGTCATTTTCTTGCTATAAATCTCCTTTTTTGCAATCTCAAACGGCAAGATGTTTGACATTCTAGCAGTAGTTTTATAAATCTGTTACTAAAACACCAGATTTGAGCTCAACATCTGCAGAACCAACTGTTGTGGCCATTAAGAGTCATATATTAGTCTAATAACATCATTTTTGGACCAGCTGACCCCCACTGGTTTGTTTTTCTAGGTGTACGTTGAGGTTTCTGTGACCGAGCCTGCAGATTACTTCCTGCTTCAAATCAATGAGTGTTGGGCCACTCAGTCTCCCCAGCCCAACTCTACAAATGGACTGGTTCACAGCCTGATTCAGAACGGGTCAGAACTCATTATTATATTGAGTCGTCTATATATTTATTTATTCTGTGAACTAAAGTTGTCTCTCCCTCCTCCCCAGCTGCGTGAGTGACCGTACGGTGTCCTTCCTGGACTTGGATGATGACACATCTGGACAAAACGGAAAAAGCTCCACCGTTCGTTACAGCTTCGACATGTTTCGCTTCATAACGGAGCCTCATGAGCTGTATCTGCACTGCACCGTGCAGCTGTGTGAGCTGGACGACCAGAAGTCCTGCTTACCCGTGAGCTCTCTCGGATCAGGGAATGGTTTTTGTGTGTTTGAGGAAGATCTTTTTCCACATTTCTGTTCAAACTCTCCCCAGAGCTGCAGTTCCATCAGTAAGAGAGAGGCAGTGAGAGAGTTTCCCAGCCAGGGTCTCCTGTCTTATGGACCCATCAAGATTGAAATGCCAGACACACCTCAGTCCAGTGAGATCTTTTGTCTTATTACCTTTCATTTCTCTATCAGTTACATTCTGCAGCTCTAGTGACTTTATTGTCCCTGTATTTGATTTTTAAGGTCTGTTGACAACGGTGGTGCTGCCTGTGGCCGGCGTGTGGATTCTGGGCTTCTTCATCACTGTCCTCATCACCGTGGCAAAGGCAGGAAACAGGAGGATAGCAAAAGTAGAGGAGCACTGACAATCAAGCTGCTGCTTTCAGCAGCATGAATAAAACTTTGAAATAAGTTTTTACTCCTGAATTATTCTTCTTTTTCTTGAAATAGGTTGGTCCTATAAACATTTTATTGAAACATTTTATGACCACCCTTTAATTTACCTCTATTTAACCAAGAACCCTTTAGGATTAAACATCTCTTTAGAAGTGAGTTCAGTAGCTGTTGTGGCTGCGTATGGATATTCCACATGCTTCTGAGCCCCCTGGTAGTGTCAAAATTACTTATGTGGTGTTTTTTCCCCTTAAAGCCATACTATGCAACATTTTCATATTATTAAATCACGTTCTTGAGCCAGTATGTGCTAAAATGGCCCTTTACAGTGTTAATGGAATGTCACTCAGACCCCCACCGCCGTCTGTGGCCAGAATACCACACTTGCAACTTCAGTGTGGCGGTCCGGTCTGTTGTGACAGCATGTTTCCTGCATGTTTTAGATCATGAACACAGCTGATTTGTTTGGTTTAGTGATGAACCGCTCCTGTAGACACTAATGAAGGCTGAGGAGACATTTCAGCAGTTAGATTAAGGTGTTAAAAAGATGAACGCACAGCGAGGAGATAATTGTCACTTTTGCTTTCACTAACAAAACACTAGGGGGTGCTAAAAGCAAGCCAAAACTGCCAAGTGTGCCTTTAATCTTGCAGGACTGTGCAATCATTGCACCCTCCATAGAATGTGGAATAAAAGTGAATACCAATTGAATACTACAGGAGATTTTTGTACTTTTGGGGGTGTCTACCCACACATTTAGCTGTGTTGCTCATTTCATGCATGCATGATTCTTACAAATAATAATAATCAAGCGTTCCAGTATATAA
The DNA here is from genome assembly GCA_006937985.1 of Aphyosemion australe. NCBI lineage: Eukaryota > Metazoa > Chordata > Actinopteri > Cyprinodontiformes > Nothobranchiidae > Aphyosemion > Aphyosemion australe. The sequence continues at coordinate 288,711 of SSNS01000457.1, read as the reverse complement.
TTCACCAAATACAGGTTTCCCTTTTGTGCAAAGTTTTTAAGGCGCATTAAAAATCCTGATAAATGACAGCAATTAATGTGGAAATATGTTTCATAATCTTTGGCTCAGCTGCAGTTCCCTACTCTGACCAGCAGATGGCGCTTCTGCTGTGGGTCCTGTTTACAAAGGGAGGGGAGGAGAGGTGGGGGTCGCTCTCTCTCTTCATGGGGAATTAAAGGAGACTCGTTCATAACTTTTGTGATCTTAGGATGAGTTCAGGCTTGTTTTCAGCGTCTTTTGAGTTCAGATCGGACAGCCGCTTTAGTTATAAACGTTTTCTTTTGTGTGAAAGGTTTTCAGACTGATTCCAGAGCGGATTTTTAACAGAAACTCGAGCCGCGAGATGAAGAAATGGATCCATTTGATCTAGATCTACTCTAGAAGCTGCGCTGTTTGTCTCTCGTGTGGAAAATCAGCGATGACCACTTGTTGCGGAAGTTTGTGAGTGAAGAGCTACAAGAGGAGGAGACGAGGATAAATTAAACAGCACTTTGTCTCGTGCTGTTTAGTTTTCATCATCATCATCATCATCAATAATCACCTCCTGGCTCTGAAGGCTGTGGTCAGAGAGGAAGATGGCATCCCAGCTGCTCTGGAGACACACCACCTTCATCTTCATCTTCGTCACATCTTTGTTTTTGTTGTTCTGCAGCGCTGAGGCAGAATCCCAGGAGGGAGCAAGGATCAATGCTGAGGTAGAGTGGTGTAAAAAAAAAAAATCAAGATTGTTTTCAATGCAGAAAATTAAAAACACTCCATGTGTTCAGCTGCGGTGTGTATGTGAGATAAAAACAAACAAAAACACGGAAGTGACCAGAATAAAAGCAAAATGTGCAGGAATAGAGCTAAAATACTTCCAAAATAAAAGTTTAGTGTGTGTGCGCGCGCGCGAATTTACCAAGTCAAGCGGAAGATTAAAGTCAGCAAACAATTCAAATGTTCACGACTACTTGAAGGAATTTTCTCCTGAACTTGTTTATGATTGATAACTTTTTTAATGTTTTATTTGAAACCGAGATTTCTGAGTGTGTTTTTGTGTAAACTATATGAAAAGCATTTTATTCAACTTAAGGTGTAGTTTTTGACTATTTCCTTTGCAGAACTTCCCTTGTCCCTTCAAAATAAGAGCTTCAAACATAAGGGTTATCATAAAATTGTTATTTTAAAATCATTTTTCTTAGTAAAACTCAAACTATCCACACTTGTGTAGCGCCTTTCTGAGTCAGAGTCCAAAGCGCTTTACACTACAGAGAATCGTTCTTCCATTCACACATTGGTGATGATGAGCTACGTCGTAGCCACAGCTGAGGCTGTCAAGCACTGGTGCCCTCCAGTCCCTCCAACCACCACCAGCAGGCAAGGAGGGTTAGGTGTCTTGCCCAAGGACACAACAGCAGCACTCTCTGCCGGGATTGATCCTGCAACCCCCCGATTGCTGGACAACCCGCTCTCCCTCCTGAGCCAAATTGCCCTCAAATGAATCAACGTAATGGACGCTTAAGCCTCATTTGTTTTCTTCTCAGTGTCCCTCATAGGCTGCCTTAGATCTGAAAGATCCTGACAGAACTCCAGTCTGGACCCGGGGCTGTAGATATACAGTTTGGTCTGGACTCTGGGTCACCAGCTGGAAGGTTTAGTGCTGCACAGGTTTTTCTGAGAATTTGAGTTCAGACTTGAATCTGATCCAAAGTCTTGTCTAAAAATACTAAACTAGTCTCCAAGACTTTGCTCTCTTTTGCCGTTGGAGGTGTGTGTTCTGGCCTTCGCCTGTGCTCGTGGTGTGTTTACATAAAACTCAGCTGAACAGCTTGCAGAGGTTTCTTTTTTCTTGTTGCTGAGGGTAAATCTTAACTCTAGACAGATTTATTCCCCCTCCGGAGCCATCGTCTGACTACGTGGCTCCTCAGATTCTCTGTCAGCAAAAATAAAAGATAAAGAGTGGATTTGCATGTTTACCCTTTTTTTCCTGCAGACTCTTATAAAGTTTAATCATTATCAGAAAAAAAACTCCTAATTTTCCTGTTTCCATCCTCCTCATGTCAGGAATGAAAGAGCAGGAATGTTTTCATGTTAACGTGAACCATCTGGTTTATATCTCTTCTGTTCTCTTAACACTTTCCAGCTATTAGACAGTGATTTGTTTGCATAACACCGTTTCTTCCAGCTGTTCCAGCTGTCATACTTGTGTATATGTACGCCTCATGCATCGCTGCAACATCAAAACAGACAACGGTTTCAGAATGCGTCTGATTTTTAAAACCTATTTATCCTTCTTCCAAACAGGCGTGGCTCCGCCGGTTCGGTTACCTGTCCCAGGCCAGTGGACAGATGTCCACCCTGCATTCAGTTCAGATTTTATCCAGAGCCATCAGCGATATGCAGCGCTTCTACGGGCTGGAGGTGACCGGAGAGGTGGATGCCGCCACCGCTGCGTAAGCGCTACACATATGTCGTGTTTTTTCCTTCAAGCAATTACAGAAAACACACCTGATGTCTGCAGGAGACAGAAAGGATGATCAGGTGGAGCGTTTTGAATTATTGACCAATCGTGCAGCAGCTGAACTGGTGCACGGTGATTAAAAAGAACTTCTCACCAGATAAAGTCAAGTTCCTGGTAGTCAAATCAAAGCAAGAGCAATAAGAGGTAATGTCTAGTAAGTTATTTAGCACAAAAAAATGAAAAACAAATGGTCAGAATTTCATATAATATTTATAAAACTTCTTGATAAACAGTTCTGAATGTTGGTTTAGTAGAAAATGACTCAAGACAACAAAGTTTAAGGTGCAATAAATAGGATTTTAGGTCAAACTAGGTGAAAATATGATGATCAGCTGATGAGGATGTCTCACCATCAAACAGCACAGTAAGCTGCCACAGTCAGAGACAAAAGCTGTACTGATCTCAAAAGCAGGGCCGTTTCAAGGCATTTGGGGACCCCAAGACTTTGCCCCTTAACCAGCTCGGGGCCCCAATTGCCTTGTTTGCCTGCCCTGTTGCTACGGCCCTGCTCAGAAGGTTTGGAGAACTGTATCAAGCCTGGAGGAAAGGTGGCTTCACACTAAACTGTATATTCCTCCTAGTCATCTGTACGTTTGTGCATTTGCAGGACAATGCGCCGACCTCGCTGTGGCCTTCCCGACAGAAACCCCGAGGAGGTGATCAACGCATCGAGGAAGAGACGCTACACTCTCACGGGTCAGCGGTGGGACAAAGACCACATCACCTACAGGTCTGAACGTC
>SSNS01000457.1:254992-284581 GCA_006937985.1 Aphyosemion australe | reverse complement strand
AGGAGATATCCACTTTGACTCTGATGAGCCATGGATGCTGGACAACGAGAACCCTAAAGGTCAGAGTGGGTTGACCTTTTCTAGTATTTTGCAACATGAACTGTGTAGGTAGGGCGTCGTGTGTTTGTACAAATTCAGCGTTTACTAGAAAACCTTGTCAGAGATGGTAATCGGTGCTTGTTTTAAATACGATATGAATAATTTGGTTTCACCTTGCAGGTATAGACTTCTTCTTGGTTGTGGTCCATGAACTCGGTCATGCTCTGGGTCTGGAACACTCTGATAACCCCCGTGCTACGATGGCTCCTTTATACCAGTGGATTAACCCGCAAAACTTCACACTGCATGAGGACGACGTCAGAGGAATACAGTACATTTATGGTAAGAAGCATCTTAGCTGCCATCGCCATCCTCAGGAGCCAAACTCTCCTCAGATCCAGATCTTCATCACACTCCGATCTGGATCACTGTACACTTAGCATCTGCAGAAGAGGCAACAGCAGATCTCATGCACTCATTTCTTCTCTGGGTGAATAGGTGGTATTGTGCACGGACATATTTGAGTGTATAAGAGTGTGTGTGCACATCAGGGAAGGCAGTTTGAAGGTGTTTTTGCTTCAGATTTTACTATTTTACAGGTTTTTGCCAAAAGCTCATGTTGGTAAAGTCGATGTAAATAAGAGAAACTCTGCTGTAAACACGATGAGGTCAACGTTTAGCCTCAAACGATCTGGTAGTTTCCCCTTTTAAACAGATCTGAGGGGGAAAATCCCAGATTTCATGAGGAAAAAGACGACTTAACAGAACCTGAAGCCAGATCAGCTCTTTTATTGTTGCACATGTGTGCTTTGGGTTGTTTACAAGATTTTTCTTCTTCAAAACATCCGCAAAGTTTTACTTAATCCTTTTGTCACCATAGACTTAAAGTTACATCTGGAAAATTAAAGTTGCAAAGATTTGAGATGTTAGGGAAATAAATTTTCATTTTAAAAGCAAAGAAAACTTTAAGCAATACTTTAGTAAAGTGGATCAGATCATTATGTCATGTAAAATGCCTTTGGCGACAATTTCAAAGAAAAATAAGTTTGACAAGATTCATTCATATTTAGGGCGTGTATTTTGCTGCTAAACATCCAAAGGGTTAAATGAGTTCATTTTTATTAACTCTTTATTTTTTTTTAATTAATTAATCATAATTAACGCGTTAAATTCTCACCCCTAAAGTTTTGACTCTCTTTATCTCAGGTGTCATGGTTGTATCTTTTCTAAATCCATCATCATGTCCCTCGTATAGAGACCTTGACTCACTTCCCATTATGTTGTGATGGAAATAGCCTCTCATCTCTATTTATCCCCTCAGAAATTCTGTGTGGCACAAAAACCACTAAAGTTTTTACAGAGAGTTCATTGTGTGAGTCTAAAAAAACCACAGCATCAAACAGTTTCCACAAATTGGCCATTTAACCAAAATAATGACCACAAACATAATTATTTAAAGTCTTTCTCATCTGCCCTTTTCTTTTGCTGAAACATTCTTAGAGTCGTGATGAACCGGAGTTCTGCTGCTGCCTGAATGAACGTTTCCACACGCTGATGGCCGACATCGGCCCATCAGCTGTCCACACACACGTCACGTAACCGTCTGATTCTGTTTTCTTCTCTTAGCAACCAGCAGAGCTGATTTCATTTTTTTTCTGAAAAGCAGCAGCACAACGATGCATTTAGTGTTTTTATCTGTTGCAATAGCAAAAGGACTTTAATTTTGACCTCATTTGAATTTACATGAATGCATTTTTGCAAATTCATGAGTCTCCGTTTGAAAGCTGCAGAATTATAGGACAGAATAATCCCCTTAATTAACGTCTCTGGTAATAAAACACATAATAATCCCATATTTCACCTTAAAGAACCCAAATAATCTCATAAATAATGTTTCTGAGTCATTTTCTCCTTTCTACTCAAACTCATTCCCTCCATCTTCTCTTTCTCAGGTCCTCCTCTGCCCACTTCTCCTCCCATCCCTGGTGAGAAACCCAGCAATGACCCCCCCACCTCTCCATCTCCTCCTGAAGCTGAACCCACCTCCTCGCCCCCCACCGACTCTCAGCCTGGATCACCTGACCCGACTGAAGGCAGCCTGGATCCTCCGGCCCAGCCAGAGCCGAGCCCGACTTCCCCCCCGGTTCTCCCCACGGAGCCGGAACCCGTCACCCCACCCGTTAGAAAAGACCCCCGCCCTCCGCCCAGACCTCCCAATGCCCCGCCTAACATCTGTGACGGGGACTTTGACACGGTGACCATGCTGAGGGGCGAGATGTTTGTTTTCAAGGTGACACAAAATCCGATTTTAAGAATCGACGCATCTGTACAGAAATGAGCAACAAAAGTCGTTACTATGATTTCAGGGTCGCTGGTTCTGGCGCGTGCGGAGGAACCGGGTCCTGGATAATTACCCCATGCCGATATCCGTCTTCTGGACCGGTCTCCCTAGTGACATCGACGCAGCCTACGAACGACACGACGGCAAATTCGTCTTCTTTAAAGGTACAACCAACGTCAGTGTCTATAGGAATCATGTCACAGATGTTTCGTTGAGTTTAACACCTGGATTGTTGGCTCCGCCTGCTTCCTGCGTGCTCTATAAGAACAAACCCAACTATGCACTTTGATTTTGGCTGAATAAAACATCGCACACGCAGCAGCTTGATTTACAAGGTACCGAGGGACTGAGCACACGCAGAAANTTACACTACAGAGAATCGTTCTTCCATTCACACATTGGTGATGATGAGCTACGTCGTAGCCACAGCTGCCCTGGGAGGCGACGAGGCTGTCAAGCACGGGTGCCCTCCAGCCCCTCCAACCACCACCAGCAGGCAAGGAGGGTTAGGTGTCTTGCCCAAGGACACAACAGCAGCACTCTCTGCCGGGATTGATCCTGCAACCCCCCGATTGCTGGACAACCCGCTCTCCCTCCTGAGCCAAATTGCCCTCAAATGAATCAACGTAATGGACGCTTAAGCCTCATTTGTTTTCTTCTCAGTGTCCCTCATAGGCTGCCTTAGATCTGAAAGATCCTGACAGAACTCCAGTCTGGACCCGGGGCTGTAGATATACAGTTTGGTCTGGACTCTGGGTCACCAGCTGGAAGGTTTAGTGCTGCACAGGTTTTTCTGAGAATTTGAGTTCAGACTTGAATCTGATCCAAAGTCTTGTCTAAAAATACTAAACTAGTCTCCAAGACTTTGCTCTCTTTTGCCGTTGGAGGTGTGTGTTCTGGCCTTCGCCTGTGCTCGTGGTGTGTTTACATAAAACTCAGCTGAACAGCTTGCAGAGGTTTCTTTTTTCTTGTTGCTGAGGGTAAATCTTAACTCTAGACAGATTTATTCCCCCTCCGGAGCCATCGTCTGACTACGTGGCTCCTCAGATTCTCTGTCAGCAAAAATAAAAGATAAAGAGTGGATTTGCATGTTTACCCTTTTTTTCCTGCAGACTCTTATAAAGTTTAATCATTATCAGAAAAAAAACTCCTAATTTTCCTGTTTCCATCCTCCTCATGTCAGGAATGAAAGAGCAGGAATGTTTTCATGTTAACGTGAACCATCTGGTTTATATCTCTTCTGTTCTCTTAACACTTTCCAGCTATTAGACAGTGATTTGTTTGCATAACACCGTTTCTTCCAGCTGTTCCAGCTGTCATACTTGTGTATATGTACGCCTCATGCATCGCTGCAACATCAAAACAGACAACGGTTTCAGAATGCGTCTGATTTTTAAAACCTATTTATCCTTCTTCCAAACAGGCGTGGCTCCGCCGGTTCGGTTACCTGTCCCAGGCCAGTGGACAGATGTCCACCCTGCATTCAGTTCAGATTTTATCCAGAGCCATCAGCGATATGCAGCGCTTCTACGGGCTGGAGGTGACCGGAGAGTTGGATGCCGCCACCGCTGCGTAAGCGCTACACATATGTCGTGTTTTTTCCTTCAAGCAATTACAGAAAACACACCTGATGTCTGCAGGAGACAGAAAGGACGATCAGGTGGAGCGTTTTGAATTATTGACCAATCGTGCAGCAGCTGAACTGGTGCACGGTGATTAAAAAGAACTTCTCACCAGATAAAGTCAAGTTCCTGGTAGTCAAATCAAAGCAAGAGCAATAAGAGGTAATGTCTAGTAAGTTATTTAGCACAAAAAAATGAAAAACAAATGGTCAGAATTTCATATAATATTTATAAAACTTCTTGATAAACAGTTCTGAATGTTGGTTTAGTAGAAAATTACTCAAGACAACAAAGTTTAAGGTGTAATAAATAGGATTTTAGGTCAAACTAGGTGAAAATATGATGATCAGCTGATGAGGATGTCTCACCATCAAACAGCACAGTAAGCTGCCACAGTCAGAGACAAAAGCTGTACTGATCTCAAAAGCAGGGCCGTTTCAAGGCATTTGGGGACCCCAAGACTTTGCCCCTTAACCAGCTCGGGGCCCCAATTGCCTTGTTTGCCTGCCCTGTTGCTACGGCCCTGCTCAGAAGGTTTGGAGAACTGTATCAAGCCTGGAGGAAAGGTGGCTTCACACTAAACTGTATATTCCTCCTAGTCATCTGTACGTTTGTGCATTTGCAGGACAATGCGCCGACCTCGCTGTGGCCTTCCCGACAGAAACCCCGAGGAGGTGATCAACGCATCGAGGAAGAGACGCTACACTCTCACGGGTCAGCGGTGGGACAAAGACCACATCACCTACAGGTCTGAAAGTCACACAACGAAGTCAGTTGTTCTGCCTCCAGATCCAGCTCTGCTGATAAAAGAGTCCTCTTCTGATTCCAGCTTGAGGAACGACCTCTCGTTGCTGGGAAACGATCGGACCGACGATGCGATCCGCAGGGCCTTCGACGTGTGGAGACGGGTCACACCGCTCACCTTTGAGGAGATAAATATTAAAGACGGCATCAATGGCAGCCAGGTTGAACTCGGGGACATCTTGATGTCTTTCGCCTCCGGTTTCCATGGTGATATGTCACCGTTTGATGGCGAGGGAGGGTCGCTGGCTCATGCCTACTATCCTGGGCCGGGTCTAGGAGGAGATATCCACTTTGACTCTGATGAGCCATGGATGCTGGACAACGAGAACCCTAAAGGTCAGAGTGGGTTGACCTTTTCTAGTATTTTGCAACATGAACTGTGTAGGTAGGGCGTCGTGTGTTTGTACAAATTCAGCGTTTACTAGAAAACCTTGTCAGAGATGGTAATCGGTGCTTGTTTTAAATACGATATGAATAATTTGGTTTCACCTTGCAGGTATAGACTTCTTCTTGGTTGTGGTCCATGAACTCGGTCATGCTCTGGGTCTGGAACACTCTGATAACCCCCGTGCTACGATGGCTCCTTTATACCAGTGGATTAACCCGCAAAACTTCACACTGCATGAGGACGACGTCAGAGGAATACAGTACATTTATGGTAAGAAGCATCTTAGCTGCCATCGCCATCCTCAGGAGCCAAACTCTCCTCAGATCCAGATCTTCATCACACTCAGATCTGGATCACTGTGCATCAGCATCTGCAAAAGAGGCAACAGCAGATCTCATGCACTCATTTCTTCTCTGGGTGAATAGGTGGTATTGTGCACGGACATATTTGAGTGTATAAGAGTGTGTGTGCACATCAGGGAAGGCAGTTTGAAGGTGTTTTTGCTTCAGATTTGACTATTTTACAGGTTTTTGCCAAAAGCTCATGTTGGTAAAGTCGATGTAAATAAGAAACTCTGCTGTAAACACGATGAGGTAAACGTTTAGCCTCAAACGATCTGGTAGTTTCCCCTTTTAAACAGATCTGAGGGGGAAAATCCCAGATTTCATGAGGAAAAAGACGACTTAACAGAACCTGAAGCCAGATCAGCTCTTTTATTGTTGCACATGTGTGCTTTGGGTTGTTTACAAGATTTTTCTTCTTTAAAACATCCGCAAAGTTTTACTTAATGCTTTTGTCACCATAGACTTAAAGTTACATCTGGAAAATTAAAGTTACTCAAAGATTTGAGATGTTAGGGGGATAAATTTTCATTTTAAAAGCAAAATAAATCTTGATTTAAAAGAAAACTTTAAGCAATACTTTAGTAAAGTGGATCAGATCATTATGTCATGTAAAATGCCTTTGGTGACAATTTCAAAGAAAAAAAAGTTTTGCTGTGATTTTAATATATATATTTAGGTGTGGGACTCGATTAAAAAATTAATCTAATTAATTAGAGGCTTTGTAGTGAATTAATCTTGATTAATCGCATTTTAATCGTTCAAGAAAATTTGCCCCCAAAGCATTTTTTTTATTAAAAATAATGAGGCAGAGGGTTAGAGGGACATTTTGCAACTTTTTTATAGTTTTAAATCATGTTATTGAGCCAGTTTGTGCTAAAATGACCCTTTACAGGGTTAATGAAAGGCCACCCAGCCCCTGTCGCCCCTGTGGCCAGAATATTCCACTTGCAACTTCACAGTTGCCGGTCCGGTCAGCTTGACCTACCTGGCTCTGCAGTCTGCTTCCAGCATGTTTCCTGCATGTTTTAGATCATGAACACAGCTGATTTGTTTGATTTAGTGATGAACCGCTCCTGTAGACACTAATGAAGGCTGAGGAGACATTCATATTTAGGGCATGTATTTTGCTGCTAAACTTCCAAAGAGTTAAATGAGTTCATTTTTATTAACTCTTTATTTTTTTCTAATTAATTAATCATAATTAACGCGTTAAATTCTCACCCCTAAAGTTTTGACTTTCTTTATTTCAGGTGTCATGGTTGTATCTTTTCTAAATCCATCATCATGTCCCTCGTATAGAGACCTTGACTCACTTCCCATTATGTTGTGATGGAAATAGCCTCTCATCTCTATTTATCCCCTCAGAAATTCTGTGTGGCACAAAAACCACTAAAGTTTTTACAGAGAGTTCATTGTGAGTCTAAAAAAACCATAGCATCAAACAGTTTCCACAAATTGGCCATTTAACCAAAATAATGACCACAAACATAATTATTCAAAGTCTTTCTCATCTGCCCTTTTCTTTTGCTGAAACATTCTTAGAGTCGTGATGAACCTGAGTTCTGCTGCTGCCTAAATGAACGTTTCCACACGCTGATGGCCGACATCGGCCCATCAGCTGTCCACACACACGTCACGTAACCGTCTGATTCTGTTTTCTTCTCTTAGCAACCAGCAGAGCTGATTTCATTTTTTTTCTGAAAAGCAGCAGCACAACGATGCATTTAGTGTTTTTATCTGTTGCAATAGCAAAAGGACTTTAATTTTGACCTCATTTGAATTTACATGAATGCATTTTTGCAAATTCATGAGTCTCCGTTTGAAAGCTGCAGAATTATAGGACAGAATAATCCCCTTAATTAACGTCTCTGGTAATAAAACACATAATAATCCCATATTTCACCTTAAAGAACCCAAATAATCTCATAAATAATGTTTCTGAGTCATTTTCTCCTTTCTACTCAAACTCATTCCCTCCATCTTCTCTTTCTCAGGTCCTCCTCTGCCCACTTCTCCTCCCATCCCTGGTGAGAAACCCAGCAATGACCCCCCCACCTCTCCATCTCCTCCTGAAGCTGAACCCACCTCCTCGCCCCCCACCGACTCTCAGCCTGGATCACCTGACCCGACTGAAGGCAGCCTGGATCCTCCGGCCCAGCCAGAGCCGAGCCCGACTTCCCCCCCGGTTCTCCCCACGGAGCCGGAACCCGTCACCCCACCCGTTAGAAAAGACCCCCGCCCTCCGCCCAGACCTCCCAATGCCCCGCCTAACATCTGTGACGGGGACTTTGACACGGTGACCATGCTGAGGGGCGAGATGTTTGTTTTCAAGGTGACACAAAATCCGATTTTAAGAATCGACGCATCTGTACAGAAATGAGCAACAAAAGTCGTTACTATGATTTCAGGGTCGCTGGTTCTGGCGCGTGCGGAGGAACCGGGTCCTGGATAATTACCCCATGCCGATATCCGTCTTCTGGACCGGTCTCCCTAGTGACATCGACGCAGCCTACGAACGACACGACGGCAAATTCGTCTTCTTTAAAGGTACAACCAACGTCAGTGTCTATAGGAATCATGTCACAGATGTTTCGTTGAGTTTAACACCTGGATTGTTGGCTCCGCCTGCTTCCTGCGTGCTCTATAAGAACAAACCCAACTATGCACTTTGATTTTGGCTGAATAAAACATCGCACACGCAGCAGCTTGATTTACCGAGGGACTGAGCACACGCAGAAATGTTTATATCAGTGAAAGTGTCATTAAAAAGGAAAGTGCTCCCTCCAGCCAAACGACTCACTCTTTAAACATTCTGACAGTCTGGCTGCAGGTCGAGAGAGGCGTTTTGTGTGTCTTTGCATCGTGATCGTCTTGAAGGAGGTCTTTGCAGCGTGGCAGCTGTTGTTGGCCCAGAGCGCTCCAGCTGAGCCCCAGAAGGCTTCGGGTTGGAGGATTGCATCAGCCTTCCTTCTCCTCGCTGCTGCACGGCTCCAAAATGCTAACAGCTGTGGATGCTTTTGATTTTGCACAGCGATTTGTCATGCACTTCCAAGCTTTTTATCACAAACTGACACTCTTACAGCCTTTGAGTTGTGTGTGTCATGCTGATTTCTGATTTCCTTTGTTTTTTTCTGGATTTTATTAAGCTATAAGTCACATCTCAATCCTTAAAAAAACAAAAAGCATCATTTGTGTCACTTTGACTTCATGCAGAATGTGAATAAAACAAAAATACGTAGGTTTCAGGTTTTGTTTCATAAAATAAACGTTTATGTTGGATAATTTTAGGTTTTAAATGGACTCAAATCTTCGGTTTGTCCCAAATAATAATAGAAGTTAATATGTCCTCAGTTTTATACTTCCTATATGTATATTGCAAAGTCGTTACTGGGGGTGCACAAACTTATGCACGAGACTGGAAGTGCTGAACATTCAGCAACGCGTCGTTTTGTAAAAGCTGGCAGTAAAAGTGGAAAACGTCTGAAAAAAAGTTCCAAAAGTTAAAAATAGATGAGAATTTGGCTTGAATCTTTTATTTCCTCCCTGTTGCACGTCCAGTAAGGCTTCCTGCTTTGTTCTGATCCTTGCAGAGGATCGGTACTGGCTGTTCAGGGAGGCCGATGTGCTGCCGGGGTACCCGCAGCCCCTCTACCAGTACGGACGGGGGATTCCCACACACAGGATCGACACTGCTATCTGGTGGGAGCCCAATGGGTGCACATACTTCTTCACAGACGACAGGTATAGTAGCAGAAACATGAGGGGAGGTCCAATTTTGACCCAATTTGGTTAGATTTGTTATTCCAGGTTAGTAATGGACGACCTGTGTGTTTGAAGGTACTGGCGCTACAACGAGGAGACTCGGACTGCAGACCGAGACTTTCCCAAACCCATCAGCAGATGGGGCAAGATCCCTCCCTCCCCCAAGGGAGCCTTCCTCAGTGATGATGGAGGTATATAATCGTTAAAAATGGCATTAGATGGGTGTTTCTGGGGAGAGGAACAATTGTTTCTATTTGTAAAAAGACAAGAGAGAAATCTTAGAGACAGAATAAACAGATGGGAGGGGAAAGGATGGAAAGTTATCCGAGTGAACTGGGGTGTGTAAGGAAATACGCTGGGGAGAGTGGTGAGGCTGAAGCAAACTGAGCGAAGAGCAGCTGCGGGGATGACAGGAGGAGAATAGAGAGGAACGAGAGCTCTGGTTTGAGGGTTGGCCTGTCCTTCCTTTGGAAATTAGATTTGTGGCAGAGCAGCTAAATGCACTCAGTCACCGTTAAATCTCATCTCCACCCAAACGGGCCTAATGTCTCTGCAGGCAGCCAGGTTTCCACTGCAGATCATTTCTCCAGGAAATATGTGTGGATTTCTCTGCATCATTCTTCACATTAGGGCAAGGAAGCAATGCGTCTTATAGCTTTATTTGATTATTTTACAGTTCCACATTGTAAATGACGTCTAAAAATGTGGGAAGACTCTTATTTTGAAGGATGTGAGGAGCGTGCATCCTAAAACACGTTCCTAAGTCTGCCCTTTGCTTTCAACTGAATATAATTTAGTTTTACGCTGTCGATGCAAAAGAAAACATTTAAACCTTTCCAGGAAAAGCAGTAGGAAGGTTTGGAGTGTTTATGTTTATGTCAGTAGTCAGAGTGACCTCACTTTTCAGAATCAGGGAATTGGAGGAAGTTTCTGACAAAGATCAGAGCAAAGATCCAACCGTTCCTTCTGCTGCAGACGACATGCAACCCTCAAAATCATAAATAAACGGTCTCTTTGGTGCCCTGCTGTACATTTATATTACATCTCTTCCTGCAGCCTACACCTATTTCTACAAAGGCACCAATTACTGGAGATTTGACAACCAGAAATCAGAAGCAGACAAAGGCTATCCCCGCTCCATCCTGAAGGATTTCATGAGCTGTGTGGGGGTCCCTGACCCAAAGCCGGACCCAGACACGGAGCCAAAACCAGAGGATAAACCAGTGAAGCCTTCAGACCGAGGAGAAGATGTCCACAAAGAGCCGGACAAGGGTCGGGACGAAAATCCTGACAGCGCAGAGGACAAAGAAGAGGACAAAGATCTGAACGTGGTCGTGACTGTAGCCGACAGCGAATCGAAGGTCATGACTCTGATCTTAGTGATCGTTCCTTTGGTGCTCATCTTGTGCATCCTTGTCCTGATCTACACCATCCTCCGGACTCTGCAGAACAAAGAGACTCCGAGAGCCTTGGTTCACTGCAAACGCTCCCTGCAGGAATGGGTGTGACCCCCAGACAGGTATTCGTCATCTCTGTGGTGTGGTCGTTTTCATCAAAGTTTTATTAAATGTGTGGAGAAAACGGTCCGGAGCGCTGAAAGAGGGTTACATCAGCATCTTGGCCCCTGCTATTCATCGTGAGATGTGTTTTTTTTATTGCTCAAGTGAAATGTAGAAACGTATTGAGGTCAGTGCCTGTGGAGAAAAATTTTCCCTCTCTCTGAATGTTTCCTCTGTGCCTTTCAAAAGTCTAAAACAGGACCTGATTTATCGCTTAAACGCGTAAAACCATCGCTTTAATGATCCAGCCACGTTGGGTGTTCTGCTAATACTCAGGCCGCTCATTAATTCACCGTTTTCATTGAGTTCTGGTTATTGGAGCGATGTCGTCGTAGCATAAAGTCTCTCGAGCACATGCGTGACACAGAAGAGCGCGCGTTGTACGTATGGATGGACACAAGCTGTTCAAACAGAAAACTCCAGAGGAGTCTTCCAGATGTTTGCCTGAAGCGCTTCAGGTAATCCTGATGTGTTCTTTCTGTCTAAAACAGATCTTGCACTTGTATGATCTGCTGTTTGCAAAGCCAAACTCCTTTTTAGTGAAGCTCCGACTAGCGCAGGAATGTTGGACAGCTGCGTGTCCATGACCGCCCGTCTCCCACTGAGCCCTTTATGCCCCCATCCCCCTCGCTTGCACACATGATCCATTATCACATGAAATCTGCTTGTTTGTGCACATGTCCACACATAGATACACAGAAACCACTAGTTAAGGCACATAGATTTTTGTATACAGACACACAGGCTCCAGCCCTCCCCCCCTCCCACCGCAGCCATGCTAGCTGCTCAGCCTGCAACGTTACAAACACGATCCCAGAGGAGACGTATTGATATACGACCGGTGCCGGAGCTGGGAGTTATTCCCTCTTTATGAGAGAAATGTGGTGGTGCTTCACAAATGTCTACCATGTTGTAAAAGTTTAAAAGGAAACGTAACAGCAGTTTTCTTCTCTGTGCATGCTCTCTCTCTCTCTTTTATTCTAAACTAAATTCAGTTGAAGCTAATTGTAAATTAAAGGGAGAAGCCTGCAGGCTGCAGCGGAACGGGTCAAGGTCTGGTGTCGATTAAAGCCACATGTTGCTGAGTTAGTAAGTAGTGTCAGGCATGGGAGGGAAACGGAGAGGAGGGTTTTGGGAAAAAAATGGAATAGTGGTGGTGACTAAGGAGGAAGGGGGGGGTAAAGAAGAAGAGAAGGAGGTACGGATTGAGATGGGGATCTTTGTTCAGGATTCGATGAGAAAGGAGGGGCGAGGGAAGGAAGGATGGAAGGATTTCGAGGAGGGGCAATGCTGGCATTGCACTTCCTGACATAGATTGTGCTGCTTGAGCTGGAGGTGACGTCCTCTGCGCCTCCTACCTTTCTGCTTTTCCTTCTTCCAGCCGTTTTGTTTCATAGCTGTGACTTTCTGCACTTCTGTTTTCCCACATGTATCCATTTCTCCGCTCTTGTGGAAAATCTGCTCAAGTATTTACGAGATAATAAGTGCAGAGAAACATCTGCCGGATGTGATCCCATCTCGTCTTATTGTGCATTTTTCTGCAGCACATCCCACTTTAACTCCTAAGAACCAACCATTGTTATCCTTTCGTGTGTTTCAGTACATTTTTTAATGTAGCTTTTTTAATCCGATGATTTGTAGTTTTGTACATTTTGATTCTTCAGGTTTTGTAGAAACAGTAGATTATTATGATGTCGATGCATGCGGGGCATGTTCTGTAAGGCCTGTGCACTTTTGTGTGGAGGACATGAAAGATTTCACAATAAAACTCACAGCTGAAAAAGCAAACCTGATTGTTGCTTCATATTCTTATGTTTCTTCTACTTTTCACCACAAGAGGAAGCTGTTGCTTCAGAAGTACCAAAAACAGTTTAAAGCACAAATAAAAAAGAAATTATATAAAGAAGTAAATCATCAACAATGTAAAGACTGAAGAATTTGTTTTTTTTCTTGAATTTATGACCGTTGTGAGCTAAAAATAGTTGTTTGGGAGACAGAATCTGTCCCGTTACATCAAAACTAATGCAACAGTTCAGAAAAACATCAAAACAGTCAAACATGGTGTTGATAGTGTGGTGGTCTGGGGCAGATTTGCTGCTTTAGGACAAGAAGGGCATGAATTCTGTTCTCCAGCAGGAAATCCTGGAGAACATATGACCTTTGACCTCAAACTGGCCAGTCATGCTGGAAAACCCTCCAATGTGTCTGATTTAAAGCTATTCTGTGGGTTCAACCACAGACATATGTATGTGGATGCCCCCTGGACTCGCACTGCCTATTGGAGCTGCCGTAGTGGACGGCTGCCATCTTGGATGGGTCTCCATTCGCCCCCAGTGCATTTATTTCTACTGAGGAAGGTTCGTACCCAACTAAAAAACACATTTATCAAACATTTTTACAAAATCAGACACATGGTATGGCATGAGAATTCAAATATAAATATGATTAAACAAAATAAATTAAAATAAATCAAAATATAAAATTCCATCAGGTAGGCTAGAAAAGTCCATATCCAACGTGATCTGTTTTCAATAGTACGCCGGTTGTTGCAACAGTAGAATGCAAACATGGGCATAGTTGCTCACTCTGCATTGACTTTGGCGAGTGAGGAGACCCATCCAATATGGCGGTGATGCTGTTACACTCTCCAGTGCCCAATGGGGCGTCTACGTATTCATGTATATGGGTTCAACTGTCACCTCTTATGTGATTAAAGTAACACGGAGCAGTTTCCTGCTCCTCCCCCCTGCTGGTTGAAAGTGGATCTACAACTGTCGTAAACAATCCTGCAGCAGCCAGCTGTAGCTAGCGCTAACAATGAGCTAACACTAGCATGAGCCAACTAATACTAAAATAAACCACGAAGTAAAAAGATCCACACTGTTGGTCATAAAATATTATTACTTAACAAGTCCAGTAGCAACAAAGCCAGGTCACCATCATTTTGTAGCCTCCTTTAGCTCCCTCCAACTCGCATAGGCCGCGCCGATGTTCACTCTGGTTTTAGCTCTTCGCTTCACCTCCAAAGACATTACTCTGTTACTTTTACTTCCAGGCTCCACCATGATGCCAACAAAAAAAGCAAACTTCCATTCTTCTTGTGCTTTTCATTGACGATCGGCAAACTGAAAATGCTAACCGCTAGCATTACAGCTAATAAAGCAGGTATAAGAGCGCCCCCTAGAACACCTACCCGCTCCACAAAACTATCTAGTGTGGTTTTTGGTCAGCAGAGGGCAGCAGAGTGGTGTCAGATATGAAACTGGTCAAGTTTCTAACTCAACAATCACTGAGATCAACGTTAAAGCTCTAGCTTAATGTTTAAAAAACTATCTGTTACTTTAAAGCCTGTTATGATGAAAATGTTGACATGATCACCATTACCTGAAATCATTTAGGCGATTATTGTTTTAATTGCTGCAGCTCTTTGTGTGTTTGCCCATGCCTCCAGACTGAGTAGACGAGAACACCTTCCTGTTAGTCTTTACGTCAGAGGTAATTAGGATTAGCCTCCATCACAGATCATCTACAGCTTTACACCTGTGCCAACTTTTTATTTCATCTTCTTCAATGCTTTTCTTTGAACGTCTGCTAGAAAGTGGAGAATGAGCCCTATGAAGGTTTAGTAAACAGGTCCACAGCCTCCTTGGCTCCTGTCTTTTCCCACACTGCTCCGTCACCTGGCCTTATCCAGATGTTCGTTAGGATTGAGGCCAGCGTGCTGCTGCCACCGTCCAGCCAGGGACCAAGGGTCTGTGTCATCGAGCTGTTCTTTCAGATTATCCTGTGCTGAGCTGATAATGGGATCTGCCCATGCCTCCTGGCTCACCGGCACCACAAATGCTTCTCAATTCTCAAATAACAAAAACCAGACCTGATGAGAAAGTGTCTGACCACTCCCACTCCGGTGGACGCTCCTCCACCTCCCCGTGGCATTTCTTTCTGCGTTCACCTAAAAATGTAATTTTACAGCTTATTTTGTAACATGACAAGATTGTTTAACACAATTCTTTAGATCGTCCCTTTTCTTAGAAAAGTTTGCTCTGTGACTGGAAATATTCTAAGTCTTGTTTACCAGTTAGTCATTAACAAAGGTCATAAATCCTCTTTAATCACTGTCTGGCATCAGGCCGTCGTCTCCTCTTTAAAATCTTTTCTAAATGATGGTAGAAAGTGTATTTACACAAATATTAAACCTCATGTTTCCTTTTGAAACAGGGGCTTCTGTGGCAGATGACAAAATAAGGATTAATGAGGAATAAATAAGTATCTTCTCTGAGTTTGATCAGACATAATCATTAATAAATGTCGTTTTGAGGCAGGTGTGTTTGTTGTAAACTCTTATTGTGAAGGATAAAAAATGTATTTTGTTGTGACTTTTTTTTCTGGGACCAGTATGTTGACTTCCTGTCTCAACATTTCAACAGTTTGACTTTATTATCTTCCACCACTTTGATTAAATAAGAACACTTAAGGTCATATTCATGAGATAATTAATTACGTAATTATGATTTCACATCTTATGATTATAACTTTGCATCTCATAATTATGACTTAGTATCTAATAATTAAGATGTAATACAATAACTAGGAGAAAGTGCCTCATTATTAGGAAGCATCTCATATTTATGATTCATTGTTACACTGCAAAAAATTATTTCTAAGAAAGTTAAAAAAAGTCAAATTTTTAGACATTTTATCATTTTAATCTAAAAAGAAAATAAATTCTTCTCTAGGAAAATGCCATTACTTTAAATAAGGTAAATATTATTAAAAATGATCAAACTTTTCTTGTTTTGAGTAAAAAAAATCAGCAAAAGTTGCTTGGCTAGAAATCATAAAACTAGCTAAAAATTTTTTTAATAAAAACTAAAATTAGATAATTTTTTTTTGCTAGAAAAAAAAGTCAAATTTTAGTTTTTTTAGCTAGTTTTAAGATTTCTAGCCAAGCAACTTTTGCAGATATTTTTTTACTCAAAACAAGAAAATTTGGATCATATTTAAGAATATTTACCTTATTTTAATTAATATTTCTCTAGAGGAGAATTAAATTTCTTTTTAGACTAAAAATAAGATTAAAAAAATACAGTTTTACTTTTTTAGAAATACTTTTTTGCAGTGTATTACTTAGTAGCTTATACTTATGGGAAAACTTCTAATAATTCTAATCTAAGTCACATAATTATAAATGATCTTTCATTTGATAAACTTTAGTCAAAGCAGAAATTTCCCTCTCTTATAACCTGTGAGAAAAAGGGACAGTCCCACTTTTCACGATGCATTTCCTGGATGTTAATCTGCGATTGCTCACAGCCCAGGACGGCGCCCTGACCTTCAGGAGCTGCAGTTTAATCCTGTTAGCTCAGGTCAGCCATCGTGGGAGTCTCAGCAGATCCGTGCCACACTCTGGGTCTCTATACCACCGGCATGCAGAATCACCTGTAGGCTCGCAGGTAAGGAAAACTTTAAAATCATTCCAGTCAGCGATGTGATTGTTTGATTTTAGGTTTTAGAGAAACTTTCTGTAAAAATAGGGTTAACCCTGGGATTTGTGTTTGCTCTGACATGCATTAATAGTCACTGCTCAACTGAAGCTGACCAAATTACTTCACAGTTAAGTCAAACAACAAGATAATGGAATAAAAAATGAAAATTGTTTGTAAAACTGAATACAGGAAGAAAAGGAGAACAAAATAGGATGAAAAGATCATGAAATGCATCAAATCTGTGTCTCAAGTTTGCAAGGAAGTCATCTGTCCCATAATCACGTCAGATCCAGACCCTTCCTGGGTGAGCTGGAGCTGCAGGACGTCTGCAGACCATCTCAGTGGAATGTGAAGACTTTTGAGAGAAAGCCAGACGAGTTGTCTTAAATCAGCTCAGTTCTGATCACAGTTTGTTGTTTGATGATTTCTGTCCCTCTCATTCGTTTTAATTGCCTGAGCTCTCGACCACCTGTGGAGCCGCTAAAGCAGCTTAAGGGGCTCTGCTACCTGAACAAGGTTAAATCTCTGCTCTCTAACTTTTGCCATCTGTGAGGGCTTTTGCATCCCCATCAAGTCACGAGGGCTAATTAACTTTAGACAGTGAGAAAATTAACATTTAGAAGATAAAAACACCTGAAAAAGACCTTGTTTCCTCCAAATAAGCACTAAAATGTTAATTCCATTGAACAACGTGCTTGCTAAGAGTCTGATTATGTGTCAAACAGGATGTTCAGTTGGGTGGTAAAAGTAGTTCCTCAGCCTTCAGAAACACTGGGAGGAAATGAGGCCGTTAAGACCACCGCTGCTGCAGTAAGACGACTTCAATCTTTTCACAACAACGCGGTTTTTGTGCATTTCTCCTTATTTTTCTCTTTTGTTGTTTTAGCCTCAACAGGAGCCCATAAAGATCAAAGAGGGTGAGGACGATTTGCAAATTCTTAACTGTTATTTCTACTTATGTGGAGCCACGTTTATGTGTTTCATGTCTTTACAGTGAAAAGTGCTCCAGTGAAACCTGTAGAAGAAGTATCAGAGGACAGGTAAAGAGTTTCGTTCCCCAGCCACTTGATATTGTGTGATGTTTGAAGCGATGCTGACGTCTGTTCGCCTCCTCTGTAGTCAGAACAACACCGGAGTGATCGGATGGTTCTCTAACGGGTTCGTCAGTGCTCTGCCGCAGCCTCCAGGCACTCCTCTAGTCAACAGGGCCAACTCAGAGGTCAAGGTGAGTCTAGGGAGCAGGGGTAGGGAACCCTGGTCCTGGGTGAGCTGCCATCCAGCACGTTTTAGAGGTTTCCCTGCTTCAGCACAGTTGAATCACCTGTTCAGCAGCTCATCAGGCTCTGCAGAAGCCTGTTAATCACCTGCTGATTAAAGTCAGGTGTTTTGAAGCAGCAGCTCTCTACCACCCTGCTATTGAGAGTCTGATGGGCAAAAATATGAAAAGAACCAAGTTCAATGGGTGCAAAATAATAGTAATGAATGAAAACATGAACCAGCTGGAGGATGATGCATGTCTCAGGTCCAGTCTCGTATAAACAGACTGAGCACATCTTTGTTCTCCTCCACTTGTCCTGTTTTCTGTTTTTTTCTAAATCATGCTGTGCAAAAAGTCCCAGCAGCTAAAGTCTAAAGAGAAACTCCATAAAACCTGAAGAATTATTATTTTAAAAGTTTAAAAGATGCTCTGTATACACATTTTCCTGATCTCCTTTCCTCAATTTTCTCTTTTTATGCATCAGTCAGGGGAGAATGGAGAAAGGTACCATGTCATTGCACAACCAGGGAATATTTGACTAAAATGTGCAATAAAAGGTAAATTAACAGCTTTTTTCACCTGCCAGGTCTGGAGTGATAGGCTGGGTCACTCAGGGCCTGACTAAAGTGTTGCCTCAGCCTGATGACAAATACAAAGAGGTGATCGACTCCAATGAGGAACACACGGAGGTGAGAACTTCGTTTTATTAAATCTTTTTATTAAAACACACACTTATAGTCACAGTAAATACAGAATAATTTAAATAAATGTTATCTTTACTTTAATCTCACCTTTTGTGTTGCAACAGGTGTACGAGGTCGCAACAATGCCAGGTATGTTTTATAAATATAAAAACTCATGATTATGGAATTGTTGCAGCTGAGGAGACTTAAGTTTAAAATTCAGATGCAGTGAGGTAACATTCTGGGTTAATTCCTGACCTGAGATCCATTTTTGTCTCCAGACTTTGATCCTCTTCCACACATCCCCGTGGTGGAGGTCGTGTCAGAGGATGAAGGGTCAGACGGGGACAGTTCGACCCCTAACTTTCCTCCAAAGTAAGTGTGCATGTTCAGATCTGACATCGTCCCGCTCAGTTACACACAAACTTACCCACAAACCTGTGAGCTCTGACCTTTCTGCTGCAGGGTGGTGAAATGGATAAAGCAGATAATCCCTCAGCCAATCACTCTGCCCCCTGGCGTCGTTCCTGCAGAACCTCCACCCAAAGCATCCCGCTCCTCTCTCGACAAAAGTACGCCAAGTCTGAATTTACAGTTGCATCGAGAAACTTTTCCAGTTCGTCCAACATCTTTATGTCTCTGTCCTCTGCAGTTCTGTCTCCACCACCTGAATCTATCAGTGGAATATCGCTGGATACAGACAGCAAGGCCTCCGGGTACGTCTAGATTAGAGATTAGGCACAGAAATAATTGTCTATACGTCATAAAACAAGGATTCTAAGAAACTGAATATTGTGTTATCTCTCTGCAGCGTGGTTGACTGGTTTGTGTCAGGATTGGGTTTGAAGATGCCTCAGCTTGTCACGACACCCAAAGATGATGCTGAGGTGATTCACTTGTTTGCTGTGTAACTCCATTTTTTCTTTCATGGATTACTTACACTGCATTCCTCTTATATTCTGCTTTAGGGTGCAACTGAAGTCCTACAGAAAGGTGAGTTGAGGTTTGATTCACTTGTTCTTGTAGACTTTGACCTGATTTGTGTTTGTTTTCTTGCCACGGTTCACAGTTCAGTAAATTCAGTTTCTTTTGAATGGTTTCATAAAGATTCAGCAGTGACTTATTTGTAAAATCAGAACTAATAAATAAAACTGGAGTATTTCCAGTGGGGGAGTGTGTTGAGTTGGTAAAATGTTGCGTATGATTTCTGCACCATCTTATGCATCACGTGGAGAGCAGTAAAGTTTCAGTGATCAAAGAAAGAAGTTACTTAGATCATTATCTCATTCAAGATCTTTATTTGGAATGAAAAAAATATTATAGTCTAGTTAGAATTGTTGATAAGTTAAGTTAAGATACGTTAAGTTAAGATACTTTACCATATGTTAAGTTAAGATATGATACAATACGTTAAGATACGATACGTTAAGTTATACAATGCGTTAAGTTAAGATACGGTACGAAATGTTAAGATAAGATACGGTACGTTAAGTTAAGTTATACGCTACGTTAAGTTAAGATACAATACAAAACGATACGTTAAGTTAAGTTATACGATGCATTAAGTTAAGATACGATACGATAAGTTAAGTTATACAATATGTTAAGATAAGATACGGTACGTTAAGTTAGGTTATTTGATATGTTAAGTTAAGATACGATACAATACGTTAAGATAAGATACAGTACGTTATGTTAAGTTATACGCTACGTTAAGTTAAGATACGATACAAAACGATACGTTAAGTTAAGTTAAGTTATACGATGCATTAAGTTAAGATACGATATGATAAGTTAAGTTATATGATATGTTAAGTTAAGATACAATACAATACGTTAAGATAAGATACGGTACGTTAAGTTAAGTTATGATACAAAACGTTAAGTTAAGTTATACGATGCGTTAAGTTAAGATATGATACAATAAGTTAAGATAAGATAAGTTACTTTATAGACGTGCTGGTCCTGGTTGTTTTCATGCCACAGTTCAATAAATTTGATTTATTTTGAATCTTTTCTTAAAGATTCAGGAGTGACTTATTTGCAAAATCATAACAAATAAACAAAACTGGAGTATTTCCAATGGGGGAGTGTGTTGAGTTGGTAAAATGTATGATTTCTGCACCATCTTGTTTTTTCCCCCTATAGTTTTTGAAGAGGTGTTTAGGTCGGGCGGTCGGAGCCTAACTCAGTCCCTCTTCTCCTTCTGTTTCAGGGGGGAAGGCGCTGCGAGCCCCTTAAACAGCAGGAGGAGGCGACTGGGCCACGCTCCGACTCCTACAGATAGACAACGTTAAATAAACGCGCTGTTGGGAGAACTTTAGTGCTTACAGAAGACGCTTTAGGCAGCTGAAAAAAACAAAATTCACTTAGTGTCTTCAGAACAGTTTCATATATAAATAATGATAATGTAACTAATGCATGACCTGTGTTGTATTTTTAGCACACTCTGATGTTTTTTATTAGCGTGTTCTTGTAATTGTTATTTGCACATTTTCTGTTCAACAGAAACATTTAGTCCTTTCCACTCAGCTGACATTACCGTAGACTCCATGCACATGAAATGCATGGTTCTGTTATTTTAATGTGCTTTAAGCTATAATGAGGGACACTTTATATCGCCAGAAATAAAGCAGCTACTGGTAATATTATGAATTTTTCACAAAGTCAAATTTAAAAGTTTTCAGATGGGTTTCAACACACTTTCCATCTCAATATAAATCTGAAAATTGTGATTAAGTGGCAGCTATTATGATTTGTTATTTTGATATTTAAGATAAAAGTATAATTTAATGTATGTCTGTGTTTATATTTTGTTTATTTTAGATAAAGGTTTTAATAAAATTTGATCTGTAGTCGAATTCTGTAAACATCTTTTGTACTTAAAGACAGATGTGTTCAGTTTGACTGAGATTATTAAAGGGATACTAAGCAGTTTTGGCTTGCTTTTAGCACCCCCTAGTGTTCTGTTGGTGAAACCAAAAGTGAAACTTATCTCCTGGCTGTGCGTTGGTCTTTTTAACACCTTAATCTAACAGCTGAACCGTCTCCTCAGCCTTCATTAGTGTCTACAGGAGCGGTTCATCACTAAATCAAACACATCAGCTGTGTTTATGATCTAAAACATGCAGGAAACATGCTGGAAGCAGACTGCAGCACCAGGCATGTCACTCTGAAGTTGCAAGTGTGGTATTCTGGCCACAGAGGGTGGTGGGGGTCTGAGTGACATTTCATTAACCCTGTAAAGGATCATTTTAGCACAAACTGGCTCAAGAACATGATTTAAAATATGAAAAAGTTGCATAGTATGGCTTTAAAGACCAAATAGGCGTAAGTGAAGTCAGGAACTCTGTGTGTGTGTGTGTGCATGTGTGTGTGTGTGTGTGTGTGTGTGTGTGTGTGTGTGTGTGTCTGCTCTGTCTTCTCAAACCCCAGTGAGTCGTGACAGATGGCTGCTCATACTGAGCCAGGTTCTGTTGGAGGTTTATTCCTGTTAAAAGGGAGTTTTCCTCTCCACTGTCGCTACATGCTTGCTTAGTTTGGGGATTGCTGTCAAGTCTCTGACACAACAAGTCAGTGACTCGATGCAATCTGCAGGGTTTCTTTACATAGGAAACGTTTTACTAATTATCATAATGAACTGAACTCAACTTGAATGTTTACTTTGTGAAGTACCTTGAGACGACTCATCGTGATTTGGCTTTATATAAATTAATTGAATTAACAAAACTCTGACATTTGTCCAATAAACCAACTTTTACGACTTGAACTGTGAACTGTGGCCTGGAGGTGTGCTGTGGTTTATTTTGAGCAGATGTAGACATCCAGACACCCTAAAGTACAATAAACAATTTAAGGATTGTCTGTGAATGATCTATTCTCACTAAATGCACAAATGCAGAACTCAAAATTTCTTTAATGGAGGTAATATGCATAAAATGTAACATCAGGATGAAAGGATAGGAAAGATGGCAAAAATATTTACCTTTTTTACTTTATTGTCTGATGTCAATTATTTGAAGAACTGAAAAAGCTAAAGAAGAAAACTATAAATCTATAAAATTGGAAACAATCTGACATTCCCGGCATCTTTCCCAACTTACTTCCACAAGCTGATCCCTGTCTACCTCTTCTAGCTTCATCTAAACTCAAACCGGATTTGGTTCTGGAAGACGTGGAGTCAGACAACGAGGGCCATCAGAAATGTGAAAATCACACCAAAGTGTCAGCATCCTCTAAATCTCTGAGTCCACATCCGGTCGTGGCGCAGCACCAGCAGGAAAATGAACCACAATCTAACTCAGTGCAGAGTCAAAATCAGAGACAAACGTCGGAGAGTGGAACAAAAATCTCTCAGGAAGATGCTGAGACCCAGACGGGCCGCTGGACTCCTTTTATTGAAAGCATCAAGAAGGAGGCTGAAGATGTAGCTCTGGCAACTATGGAGGAACGGTAAGTCAGAGGAAACATGAGACATCACCAGCAAATTTCATTTAAACCAAAGAACTACACGTTCCAGTAGCCAGTCGTGGTGTAAGACCACAGTGTTGACAAAGTGTCTACCTTCAGTCTGCTTCAGGAGAGAATGGAAATGGCCCGTCTGGCTGAGGAAGTAGCCAGACAGACAGCAGAGATGGCTGTGAGACAGATGGCCACTGAGGGAACGTCGATCAGGCTCTCGCTGGAGAGTCAGGACCTCATGGAGGAACCTGAAGAAGAGTAAGTCCCAAATGTTTCCGTCTTTGTGTTTATTTTGATACGATATGAGAAGTCACCTGACTGTTCCCTTAAACCAGGCTGCCAGAGGCACAAGAGGAAGAGATGGAGGAGAAGCATATCAGAGAGTAAGAGTTCACCTGAACTTGTTGTAGAACTGTGATCCTTGTTAGTGTTTCACCAAGTCTCACACTCCTGCGTTAGGCTCGTAGATGTTTGAGTTTGCGGTTGTTTGTAGTTGTGGATGTAAACGTATTCCCGGTATTTCTGTTCTTCCAGCCAAATTGTGTAGCTATTGAGCTATTTATAGAAACACAAGTATAAAAAAAACTTTGCAACGACAAAAAAATGAGATTTTGAGAAGTTTTAATAGAAATTACAAAATATTATTCATCACGTGGAGAGCAGTAAAGTTTCAGTGATTGGAAGAACAAATAAAGAAGTTACTTAGATCATTATCTCATTCAAGATCTTTATTTGAAGTTAAAAATATTATGGTCTAGTTAGAATTGTTGTTGATAAGATAAGATAAATCAAGTTAAGCTAAGCGACGCAACGCGATGAGATGAGACAATACGATACGTTAAGATATGATATGATACGTTACGACACAATAAGTTAAGATAAGATATATGATACGATACGTTAAGTTAAGTTAAGGTATGACACGTTATGTTAAGATACGATACGATACATTAAGTTAAGATATATGATACGATACGTTAAGTTAAGATACAATACGATACGATATGATACAATATGTTATGTTAAGTTAAGTTAAGTTACTTTATAGATGTGCCGGTCCTGGCACATAACTACTTTTTGACCACATTGCAGCCATGGGTGCATGCCCCTGCATCATGCACCCCTAACAATATACGCATCAAATGAAGATATAAACCATTTTGACACGCAAGCAGTCAGAATCACCTACAGGGACTGCTATGGGTGAAACTAGAGTGTGTTACCTGTACAAAGAGCCTGTTAGGGATGTTCTCAATCAACCTAATTACCCAAGATGAGGAGATAAGAGAAAGAGACAAAATGAGACACACATAGAACCGTTTGCAAAGGGTGACAGACCAACTCAGGACAGAGAACAGTCTGCCCCGAGCAGCTGCCAACAGAGTTTATTTAAAGTGTGAGATAAGGCAGTGGGTGTGTTTACATGATGTGTGTGTGTGTGTGTGTGTGTGTGTGTGTGATACAGAATGAAATAGAGAAGCAGTACAGGACATAGAAATTATATAACAGAGCCCAAACACGTATTTATACTCCAGACGGTCCAAAAACGTCAATAATTCTCTTTTGGAGAGGTCAAATTATACGCATTTTAGCCAAAATGACGGGTCGGCCAAATCACAATAAATGCAAATTTAAAAAATACAAAAAATTACAAACAACAAAGCACAAAAACAGCAACAATAAACGTAACTAGTCTAAAAACAAAGTAAGATGGCACCAATCCAACAGATATAAATTATAAATATAATGAATTTAGTCAGATTCATGAAATTTATATGAGAGAAATGAAGGTTATAGTAAAATAAAATGTTATTTTCAATTAAAAGCACTTAAGTGTGGTCTAAGTGGAACACAAAAATCAAAAATTTGTTTCCATAAATCATTTTAATCTGGTTGGTCTCTCAGCTGGTTTTACGTCTCCTGAGTTCTGCCTCAGCAGCATCACACCAACTCTCCATAGCAACCACAGCTTCCCTTGGCAACCGCCAGTCCCCCACCACCCCCTCCTCGCCTCTCCTCTCAACGGTTACCATGGTGACAAACGCACCTGCAGCAGCCTCATGTCGTTAGGAAAATGATAAACAGAGACACGATGATGGAGCATTTTTACTCATTGTTTTGATAAATTTGACGCGATTACCCGAACAGGTTCACGACTGAGTTTGTGTTCCTGCTCTGGTGACATTTTGAATCAGGATTTTTACCAAATATCGCGTGAACTGGAGAATGTGAGTAGTCGGTGGTAACGTTGTGTTAATATGTGGTATTCTGTAACAAATGCAACCAGTGTGTTAACCCCAACGATGGTTTTACCTTTTTGTTTTGCTTAAGATTTGATGTAATTTACTTGTAGTCAGTTCTGCTGTACTTGATGCTCCACACCCCAGTGTTTTACTGAAATGTGTTTTGTCTAAACTTCCAACATGTACTCCTAAAAGACAACTACTACCTGAGTATAAGAGACTGTTTCACTGACCTCACACTGAAAGGCTTTTCAAATTTCTCCTGCAGAAAGGTCCTTCAGGACGAGCAGAAAGAGGAGGCTGAAGAACCAGGTAGAACTTATCAGAATCCAAATATCCGTTTCATTTTCTTATTTTAGTTCCCGTTGACATTAAAATACAACTGAATTGTTCGTGTTTTTATTTCTTACAAAGCAAACAGTAACACAAACTCTACTTAAAATAGTTCCAGAGTCAAAGCAGGAAGAAGCACCAAAGGAGAACTCCTCCTCTCCTCCTCCAAGACTTGAAAAGGCCCGTGAGCCAGAACCAGAGCCAGCACCAGAAAAGACCCAGGAAACAAAACCAGAACCTCAACCCGTGACCCAGCAGCCCCAGAAAGCCGAGGACGGTCCAGCCTCAAACACTGACAAGGCGGCTGAAAAAGTAGGTCCATATACTTTACACTGATGCGAGAAATTGACATTAGACATTATAAACTTTTGATGCCTGTTTTAATTAAATTAACTGTTTAAAAAATCTATTTTGCTATTTTCTGCTTTAGAGCTTAATTTTCTCACATTAAATTAGACGTAAGAGGATGTCTCGTAAATAATTACACCTCCATGTTGGAATTCTCAGTAAGATAAGGTTGACCAGAGCTTTTGCCTCCTTGTGATTTGTAGGAAGAAGAGGCGAATGATGACGGCTGTGGGGGTATGTAAAGCATTTCTGGTGCTTTATTTGACTGTGGTGAGATCTGATATCTGATGTGTGTTGGACTGAGGGACATTTATGCATAGGAGAGATATTTATTTACATTTATAGGATGACTTGCCAGGCTAATTCATTTTAATAATTCTGTTTCAGTCAGAATAGCATCATCAAATTTGGTATCGGCCGATTGTTTTTGTGATTTTTATTGGTCCTCCCATTAAAGCTGGGGTACATAGTTTTAATTTTGACTGTCTGACCCTGTTATATGATATAAATTAGGTAATAATTTATATTTCCCCTAAGCCTCTCCTCTGGCCTCTTCAGCAAAATGAATCTTTTACACGAGACTAGAGCGTTGTGTATCCACAAAGATATGAGACTGCACCCAGTTCCCAGCATGCACTACAGGGTGACACCCACAGACTTACGTAGACACCTCGTGGACTGTCGCTGCCATTTGGAGCTGCCGAAGTGGCCAGCCGCCATCTTGGATGGGTCTGTATTCGCCTCCTGTGCATTTATTTCTACTGAGGAAGGTTACCCAACTAAAAAACACAGTTTATTATGCTTTTTCATAAAGTCAGAGATTTAGTATGACATGATAATTGAAATATAAATATAATTAAACAAATAAAAAACATTAAAATATAAAATCCCAACAGGTAGGCTAGAAAAGTAAATAGTAATCCCATGTAATCTTTTTTCAATAGTACCCATGTTAATGCAACCATAGGCTGCACAAAACAGTTCTCACTCTGCTGCATTGACTCCAGTTGGGTTTGGAGAGTGAGGGACCCATCCAATATGGCGGCGACGATGTTATGCTCGCCAGCACCCAATGGGGCTTCTACATATTCATGTCTATGCCCACACCTCAGTCAGATTAGCACACCAACCTAGCTTGAATGCTAACTCGACTTGCATTAAATTAATGTCGATCTGTAAATTTCAAGCTAACTGAGGAAGAGGAGGGAGGGGAATGAAATGAGATTTATCTTTAATGTATTGGAGCTGATGATTAGTGTAGTGTTCAACCTTATGCTACATCACGTGACTGATTTAGCCTGTCGTAGTGTTAGCAGGGGTGTGCTAGCATCATGAGTGCTGGATTCCTGCTGGTTTTAGACGTTTCCCCACTGCAGATTTGATAACGAGTGATTAGCTACTCCTGCAGAACCCCATGAGGGCTGAGGAGATCATTCAGGATCAGGTGTTTCTGAGCAGGAAGAGCATATCAAAACATGCAGCCACAGCAGCCCTCCGTTAGCGCTACAGGGTTATTTGTGTGCGTGTGCGCGGTATGAGGTGTGGCTTTCAGCTCTTTCCTGAAGGGGAGGGGGAGCAGCTGTTTAAGTTTGATGTGATGCTACGAACCCACACTTTAAGTTTCATTTTATTTTGCTGGACTGTTTGTGTTTGATTGATACTTTGCTTGTATTTTACACATCTGCCCATCCACCTGTCTCCTCCGTAGCTCCAGTCAGCTGTGATTCATTTAAGAACTGCCTGATGCGCTTCCCCCCCACCTCCGAGTGCTTTGGCAACATCAACGCCTTCTTCAAAGAAAATGGCATCTCCACTCCCAAAATACCCTCCGTGCCTAGGCTACCCAGCCAGCTCTCAGACATAACCAAACACTTGCCCTCCTTTCCCCCTGAGTTTCGCCAGGAGTTCACCCAGATCAGACTCACGCGAGTCCCGAGGAACATCGCCCAAACGCTGACTGAGCTGCTGCCTAAAGGTTCAGAGGGTTCAGCGGGCCCCAGTCTGTCCAGTCTGTCTCAGAGCTTTTCCAGTATTCCACAGAAGCTGTCCCAGGTTCCAAGCAGAACTCAGCAGTACTTCTTGAATGTCCGTGATCGCCTCAACAGCCTTATGCCCCAAGATGCCTAAGAAACAACAACATCAAAAGCAGAAGCAAGACAAGGACCAGCAGGATGTAGAACTCAGTCAACTCGTGCAACACTCACCCCTCCCTCTCCCTCATTATGCCCACCTGCGGTCCCGCTCTCCGTCTCCCACCTCGCCCACCTCGCCCAGCGGTAGTATCATCGATTTGCCCAACGTGCCGTCCTATTCACGCCTGCCGCCCATCGTCAGCCCTCCTTTGAAGCATCTCAGCTCCCTTCCCCGGCAGCTGTCGGGCCCCTCTTACCCGGCGTTCTTCATTGAAGACAACTCAAACATTTCAGCAATAAAACCTGCAGGTGAATCAGTGTTAGCGTGGAATTAACTGTCCTCCATTGCAGTGGTCCTTGAACATACCTGAACTCAATCACATGTGTCCTGTCTTATGTCAAATCTGATTTGATTGAACGCCTTTCAGATGAGAAAAAGTATTTTTAAAGCAGTGACTGCAGTTCAGATGTGACTGACCTACTGTGTGTTAGCTTGATGTTGGGGCGACCCAGTGGATAGTTGTGTTGTGACTGTGGAGGTTTATGTTTTATCTGTTGTCTCATTTTGTGATTTTATTAATTAGCTCAGTTCTTGAAGCCATTCATTTGTGAAGGTTTTAAAGTAGGGGTGGGAATTTAATGCGTTAATTAATTAATCAGAAAAAATAACGCATTACCTCTTTGAGCCCAAGCGTCCCCCAATTAGCCTTTCGCCGAGCCCCGCCCCCCTTAGTTACTGTTGCCAACTCTGACAATAAGTGAATCAAATACTGCAGCTTCGCAGATTTCCATGATGGAAAGTAGTAGACAGATGCGTGTCAGCGACATTTTTTGGAGCAATTTCTCCTCAATTTCATCCAGATTGAGGCAAAAGGGTTACAGGATGCAGTGGAGGGATATATTAGTGTCGGCTCCGCTGAGCGAAGCATAGCAGGGAAAAAGGAGTTTGGGAGAAGGTCCGGCGGCCGGGGACGCGTGGATCCGAGGAGCGGTGGGCGGTGATGCGGTGTCCCTGTGAGCTGTCAGATGATCTGAGCTGCAGGCAGCTCTAACGGAGAAAAGCTCCCGGCGCTCTGCATCGCTCAGTTGATCATCTCAGCTGAGTCTGTTAATAAAATGTAACTTTTTACGCCCGTGTTTACTTTCATTATCAATATAGTTCCCGGCCGGAGCTCGGCATTAATTCATCACGTGATCATGACACCACCCGTTGTTGCGCCAAGGCTTAATGCGTTTAGACACACGGTTGAGGTAATATTACGCTGATTTGTCGGCACGGTGTGTCTTATCTAAAAGGGTCTTGGATAGTCTGGGAGGCGGACCTCCGCCCAGCCGTGGGCGGGGGGAGCACTCATGCTTGCTGGCTTGCTGGTTGAGCTTGATAAGGAGGTTCTGAAGGGAAACGAAGGAGACACGACTACTATCGAGGCTAATGCTTAGTAGTAAATTAGGCTTAGCTTCATCATTTTGTTTGGAGCTGTCGGATAGTAACGGTTGCTATGATGTGTGATTGGACAATAGCCGTTCTGGGGGCGGGGCCGACGAAAGGCTAATTGGGGGCTGGAAAAGTTTTGCATCACAATTTATGCCCTATATATAAATAAAAATCATCAAGCTGCACATCTAACAAAATTGCACATCCTGGGCTACAAGACCATTTAAACCTTTTTTACGTGCTCCAAACACAACTAAAACTACAATTAAATGAATCATGACAAATTGTTCTTCATGAAGAAAAGAAAGGAAGAAAAACATTTAAAAGTTTTCTAGTTGGTAGAAAGCAGGC